>CM017191.1:42500081-42717581 GCA_004837865.1 Musa balbisiana | reverse complement strand
TCAAATAAGGATGAGTATACACACAGTTTGTATATGATAAATCATTCACCTCATATTCCTTGCCGCTGATGGTTATATTAAAGACTCACAAGAATATATAAACACCCAAAGTCGATTTGTCGAAAAGAATTCTCTCGAACTTTATTTTCTCGAGATCAACCATATAGTCTCTTGTACACACAAATTCAGTTATAAAAATTCAATCTACTAACCTATCATGCTTCAAAGATTTTTTATTTGCTCACTGCTTGGAGACTTTTTTAAAAATTTATATTTCCTAAAATTATAAATTATTTTATAAGTTTTAGATTTTTTTATTTTTTTCTTGAAATACGTTTTTCCTATTATTTATTCACTACTCAGAGAAATATATAGAGATAAATGGTTAATTTTGGTGCACGCTCCGAGCAATATTAGTGGGAGGTGAATTAAGATAGATAAATTTAAAAAAATTATGTGAAAGCTAAGAGAAAAAAAAATCCAAGAAAAATGAAGTTTAGTTTGTGACTCGTATTTTACTTTCCCATCCTGATCATAATTGAACTCATCATTGGGGTCCACTGGTGTTGACTCTTTCCAAAGTGAGATTGGGTGTTAGGTCTGGTGCTTATCGCCCTTTGGGCATTGATTTTGGACTTTTATCTTAAGCGCTCGTCGAGTAATCACTTCCGTATTCTCACATTATATGAACATACTGTTTGAATACACAGTAAGTCATTCTTAGTACATGCGCTGTCCATTCCGCCCACAAGGCAGCGACTAGATATCGACTCCCTCCAAGTTTCATAAAAAATAAAAGCATATCGACTAGATATCGTGCTATTTTGGTCAGGGATCATTTCTTTTAGTAATATAAATCAGCAAATTCTAATACTTTCCACAAGTAGCATATCAAACCTAACGATTACGAAAGTCGTGTTTCACATTGATCACTCTGATAAAAGTGGGATTGGACATTACGTAGATGTAGAAAAACCCACTAGCTGTCCTCATGAAACAATAGGGTATGGTCACGTATTTCGTTCGTGAGTTCATTAAAATATCACAAAATCTTCTTTCCTGTTAACTATCTTTTCAAATTTAGAATTAAGAGAAACTTTTTTAAGCTATCATTAACATAAAGAACACTAACTCAAACACTTTTTATTTTTGCATAAAGATTATTTATATTCATTTATATGATTATATATTTTGTTCATTATATATTTAGTTCATAGATTTTTCAAATTTTCGCTTTTTCAAAAAATATATATGCACTATACGAAATTTATTATATATTTGTACCAAATGAAATTTTACTTTTATTTACTATATATATGGACCATTTATTTTTTTACTTTGTCCATTCACTTTTTAATTTAATGAAAATATATTCACTTTTGAAAAATTTATCACTTAATATTTAATGAAGTTTTAAAATATAATTTTATAAAACAATGCTTACATGCATAGTTAAAATATATTTTATTTATTATTTATCAAATTCTCAAGACATTTTTTACTATGCATTCACTCAAATTTGTTTTCAAATGTATATTCAAATTATAAATATATTCTCAAACATAACCTTAATAATCGTGGTTTTAGGTGTATATATATATACACAAAGTCAGAAATAATTATTCCCACAGTTTATATTTTGAAGTTGTAATCCTAACTTGCATGAGGATGTGTATACACAAAATTTGGGTATGATAAATCATTCACCTCATATTTCTTTCCGCTGATATCACAAAAAGACTCACATGAATATATAAAACGCAAAGTTGATTATCTGAAAGCATTCTCTCTAACTTTATCAACACGAGGATCATAAATCTTGTCTCCATGCACACAAATTCAGTTTATAAAAATTTAACATCCCAACCTATCATACTTCCAAGATCACAAGAGCTTCCATAAGTATATTGGAAGCCCTTATTTTATTTCCTCACTACTAGGCGACTTTTTAAAAGTGTTATATTTCTAATCTTAAGTTTAGATTTCTTTGTTTTCTTGAAATATGTGTTTTTCCCATTATTTACTCACAGATACGAGAATAGAACTAATATACTGGCATATAAAGAGATAAATGATTGGTTTTCGTTCATAGTGAGTGTTTAAATGAAGAAAATTAGTGAGAGGTGACTAAGATAGATAAATAAAAAAATTATGTGAAAGCTAAGAAAAAAAATATGAGGATAAATGCAACAACGGTTTAGGTTTATGACTAGTACTTTCTTTTCCATCTCGATCTACGATTGGACTCAACAATGGGGGACCCACTATAAGATCGAACCTTGCGTATATGTAGAAAACCTAACTAGCTATTCTCCTGAAGCAATAGGTATAGTCCAGTATCTCACTCCTGAGTTCACTTAAAACATATCAAATCTTCTTTCACTATAATAGTCATTTCAAATTTAGAATTAGAGAAAGTTGTTTTTAAGCTATACTCTAACATTAACGGGAAGATTAACCAGAACATTTTATTTTATCTCAAATATTTATATTCATTTATATGATTATATTTTTTATTTTATTATATTTCGATCATATGAAATTTTTTGTAAGGGAAAATTTCATTTTTGAAAAAATACATATGCACTATATGAAATTTATTATATATTTGTGCCATATGAAATTTTCACTTTTTATTTACTATATATATGAACCATTTGTTTATTTATTTTGTCCATTAAGGTTATTAATTTAAATGAAAAAAATGTATTTTATAGGAAGCTCTTAGTTTTGTGGCTCACTACTCATAGATTTTTTTTGAAGTCAAAAAACTTAAAATTTATTATTTAAGTCTAAAATTAAAAATTATTTTTTTAGATTTCTTATTTTCTTGAAATATGTTTTTTCCATTATTTACTAAGAGAAATAGAACTAATATAGTGAATATAAAAAGATAATGATGATTTTCGTTGCACGTTCAAATGAAGAACACCAGTGGGAGGTGAACTAAGATAGATAACTAAAAAAAATTATGTGAAAGCATACAAAAAAAAATTCTAAGGATAAATACAATAATGACTAGTACTTTTCTATTTTCCCGCCCGATTTATGATTGGACGCACCATTGGGACCTCACTGTCCCGACTCTTTGTGAGAGTGAAAACGGGTGCCAGGGTCGGGTGTTTATCGCCCTTTGGGCAATAATTTTTGACTCTTTAGTCTCAAGCGCTCATCGGATAACCCACTTTTGTAGCCTCACTTTGCATGACATACCAGCCGAATAACCAGTAAGTCCGTTCCTAGTACATGCGCTACCTGTCCCACTCCTGAGCCATAATGTCATGAATGGCAGTCGTGCACTCGTAACAACTTCGTTCAACGAATCATTTGTCTCTTTTGCATGCGTGTACAGAGACCTAACAACCTATTTACTTTAGTTTTGTGTGTATTTATCGTAAAAGTGTCTCACGACTTAAGCAATTCTAGCTTAGTCCATGACATTATGGTATCAGAGTGGGATAGCAATTCGAGCAAGCAACGAAGGAACTTCGCAATCTTGCCATGGAAAAGCATCGTGGCGAATCTTTTGGGAAAATCTCTGGGGGCGACATCACACCCGCAGTGGAAGAATAGAAAACAAAATCTCCAATTCTCAAATTTATATTCGTCGTCGTGCGAAGATTAGTACGCAAAAATCTGCAAATATAAAATTACGTATAGAATAGATTGTGTTACCTAGAGATATCGTATAGCCCTGAATCCTTGCAGATCTTTAGAGGAGGGTGAAGGAGGTTAAGCGCTCTTCTCTCAAGCGATGATCTATATAGCAGGGTTACGACGATGCTCCTCAAAAACCTCCAGCCTTCCTCTAAGGTGAAGAGGGGAGGAGATCGAATAGGTAAGCAAAAGGGAGTGCCTAATGAACCAATGATTCTCTCCTATTTATAGATGTCGCCTATCAACTTAACCCTAACGGATCCTCCCTATTGGGTATGGATCTCCATCCAACCTACTCAAGTATCTAGATTAGTAGATCTCTATCTAATAATCTCACATGGGCTCTTATTTGGTCTCATCCATAGGATTTCAATAATTCATGGGCTTATTGATATCCAATAAAATAGGGGCACCGACGAATATCTCATATCTGAATCTCTAGTCATCGCAATGGCCTTCCATACGTGTTGTGACCCTTAAGGGGCCAATATCCAACTAGCCGTGAGTCATACCTATCAGAACTCTTTGTGGCTCAGTAAATTATAAACTGTTCAACTTCCTCGATGGTTTGAAGTCATGGGTTCAACAAGAACTGCATCGAAGGAATGTTCGCCAATGGATCGGGGCAATTGCGACCGCAAAAAGGCTCACCGACTTTGTTTCCTCTAAGGTCTCAGGAACACGGAAACAAGCTTCACGAAATCGCCCTCCAAAATATTCTCGAGGGAAGGAGCTTGGGGCGAGCAAAGGAAAAAGACTCCCATAAAGGTCCAAGCTCAAAGACAAGGCCCCAAAACCTGGTGTATGTTTTTTTGTGCGGAGGGTCATACAGATGAGAGAGTGCCCACACAATAGATACTCCAATTTCTTTAACAACTTTTCATCCATCCCCAAAATCAGACAAGGGCAAAGTCATTGCCCTCAGTTCAAAGTAGTTCTGAATCTCGCCAACGACGATGGGAGTCGCAACGTGCCCGAATGGAATCAATGTGTTTACTAATAATTTTTAATGGTAATGCGGGGAGAAATGAAGCAAAGCATGAAGAGGATAGCGAGTTAATGTACGTGGACATTAAGCTCAATGGCCAAACAACCCGTGCAATGGTGGATACGACGCTACTTACAACTTTATTTGCCGATCGCGAAGCAAAGCTACTTGGGTTAATTTTAGAGAAGAACCCAAGTCGGATGAAGGTAGTGAACTCGAGGCCAACGAATCTCGAGTAAAAGTAATGAAGTAAGAGTACCCACCAATGGCCGGAGTTGAACATAGGTCCACCTAACATCACTAGTTATAAAGTTTCCAGCAGCTTGGTGGCTTTCTCTCCAATTCCACCTAAATGTGAGAGTTGGGTCAATTTTCTAAGAAGATAAGGCTCGCAAGTTGTATATTTTTTAAATTGTACTCTAGCCTCACAATAGGATAGTATACACCCAGTTTGTATAGGAAAATCATTCACCTCATATCCTTGCCTGCTGATGTTATATTAAAGAACTCACAAGAATATATAAACACCCAAGTCGATTTGTCCGAAAGAATTCTCTCGAACTTTATTTTCCTCGAGATCAACAATATAGTCTCTTGTACACACAAATTCAATTTATAAAAATTCAATCTGCTACTCCCTACATCTTCAAAGATTTTTTATTTTCTCACTGCTTGGAGACTTTTTTAAAAAAATTTATATTTCTAAAATTTATAAATTTTTTATAAGTTTTAGATTTTTTTTTTTTTTTCCTGTCCCTTCTGAAATAAATTTTTTCCTATTATTTATTCACTACTCAGGATATATAGAGATAATGTTAATTTTGTCTGCACCGCGCAAAAGACGCAACGGCAATATTAGTGGGAGGTGAATTAAGATAGATAATTTAAAAATTATGTGAAAGCTAAGAGAAAAAAAAATCCAAGAAAAAGAAGTTTAGTTGTGACTATATTTTGACTTTCACATCCTTATCATATAATTGAACTCATCATTGGGGCCACTGTGTTACTCTTCCAAAGTGAGATTGGGTGTTGGTCGGTGCTTATCCGGGCCCTTTTGGGCATTGATTTGGACTTTATTCGTTAAGAGCGCTCGTCGAGTCATCACTTCCAGTAATTCTCACATTTATAACATAACTGTTTGAATACACAGAGTCTTCTTAGTACATCGCTGTCCATTCCGCGCTCCGAGGCCACAAGGCACTGACTAGATATCGACTCCCTCCAATTTTCATAAAAATAAAAGCATATCGACTAGATATCGTGCTATTTTGGTCAGGGAATCATTTCGTTAGTATATAAATCAGCAATTCTAATACTTTCCACACGTAATCTATCAAACCTAACGCTTCGAAATCGTGTTTCACATTGATCACTCTGATAAAAAGTGGATTTGACATTACGATAGATTAAAAACCCAACTCTAGCTGTCCTCATGAAACCATAGTATGGTCACGTCTTTCGATCGGTGCTTCATTAAAATATCACAAATCTCTTTCCTGTAACATATCTTTTCAAATTTAGAATTAAGAGAAACTTTTTAAGCTATCATTAACATAAAGAAACACTACCCTCAAACCTTTTTTATTTTTGCATAAGATTATTTATATTCCTTTATATGATTATAGAGTTTGTTCCTTCTATTTTAGTTCATAAGAATTTTTCGAAACTTTTTTTTTTATTTTTTTTTTTGTTTTTTTTTTTTTTTGTTTTTTTTGTTTTTTTTTTTTTTTTTTTTTTTTTTTTTTTTTTTTTTTTGTTTTTTTTTTTTGTTTTTTTTTTTTTTTTTTTTTTCGCTTTTTCAAAAATCTATAGCCACTAATAAACGAACTTTAATTATATATTGTAACCAAAGGAAATTTAACTTTTTATTTACTATAATATTATGGACATTATATTTTTTACTTTGTCCATTCACTTTTTAATTTAATGAAAAATATTTCACTTTTGAAAAATTTATCACTTAATATTTAATGAAGTTTTAAAATATAATTTTATAAACAATGCTTACATGCATAGTTAAAATATATTTATTATTATTTATCAAATTTGCAAGACATTTTTTTACTGATGCATTCACTCAAAGTGTTTCAAATGTATATTCAAATTATAAAATTTCTCAAACATAACCTTAACTACTCGTGGTTTTTAGGTGTATATATAATCCACAAAGTCCGAAATAATTATTCCCACAGTTATATTTTTGAAGTTGTAATCCTAACTTGCATAGATGTTATAACACAAAATTTGGTATGAGGAAATCATTCACCCTCATATTTCTGTTCCCCCGCTGATATCACAAAAGCACTCACAATGAATATATAAAAACCAGTTATTACTGAAAGCATTCCTCTCTAACTTTATCAACACGAGGATCCTATCTTGTCTCCTCCCATGGGCAAGGGCTGGGGGGTGAAAGCAGGGAGTAGCGTTATGTACGTGACATTGAAGCTCAATGGCCAAACAACCCGTGCAATGGTGGATACGGACGCTACTTACAACTTTATTGCGATCGAGAAGCACAAGCTACTTGGGTTAATTTTAGAGAAGAACCAAGTCGGATGAAGGTAGTGAACTCGGAGGCCAAGCGAATCTCGAGTAAAAGTAATGAAGTAAGAGTAACCACCAATGGCATGAGTTGACATAGGTCCACATACATCACTAGGTATAAGTTCCAGCAGCTTGGTGGCTTTCTCTCCAATTCCACTAAATGGAGAGTTGGTCAATTTTCTAAGAAGATAAGGCTCGCAAGTTGTATATTTTTTAAATTGTAATCTAAGCTCAAATAAGGATGAGTATACACACAGTTTGTATATGATAAATCATTCACCTCATATTCCTGCCGCTGATGTTATATTAAAGACTCACAAGAATATATAAACACCCAAAGTCGATTTGTCGAAAAGAATTCTCTCGAACTTTATTTTCTCGAGATCAACAATATAGTCTCTTGTACACACAAATTCAATTTATAAAAATTCAATCTGCTAACCTATCATGCTTCAAAGATTTTTTTATTTGCTCACTGCTTGGAGACTTTTTTAAAAAAATTTATATTTCTAAAATTTATAATTATTTTATAAGTTTTAGATTTTTTTTATTTTTTTCTTGAAATACGTTTTTCCTATATTTATTCACTACTCAGAGAAATATATAGAGATAACTGGTTAATTTTGGGCACGCTCAAACGAGCAATATTAGTGGGAGGTGAATTAAGATAGATAAATTTAAAAAAAATTATGTTGAAGCTAAGAGAAAAAAAATCCAAGAAAAATGAAGTTTAGTTTGTGACTAGTATTTTACGTTCCCATCCTGATCTATAATTGAACTCATCATTGGGTCCACTGTGTTGACTCTTTCCAAAGTGAGATTGGGGTTTAGGTCTGGTGCTTATCGCCCTTTGGGCATTGATTTTGGACTTTTATCTTAAGCGCTCGTCGAGTAATCACTTCCGTATTCTCACATTATATGAACATACTGTTTGAATAACAGTAAGTCATTCTTAGTACATGCGCTGTCCATTCCGCTCCTGAGCCACAAGGCAGCGGACTAGATATCGACTCCCTCCAAGTTTCATAAAAAATAAAAGGCATATCGGACTAGATATCGTGCTATTTTGGTCAGGGATCATTTCTTTAGTAATATAAATCAGCAATTCTAATACTTCTTCCACAAGTAGCATATCAAACCTAACGATTACGAAAGTCGTGTTTCACATTGATCACTCTGATAAAAGTGGGATTGGACATTACGTAGATGTAGAAAACCCAACTAGCTGTCCTCATGAAACAATAGGGTATGGTCACGTATTCGTTCGTGAGTTCATTAAAATATCACAAATCTTCTTTCCTGTTAACTATCTTTCAAATTTAGAATTAAGAGAAACTTTTTTAAGCTATCATTAACATAAAGAAACACTAACTCAAACACTTTTTATTTTTGCATAAAGATTATTTTATATTCATTTATATGATTATATATTTTGTTCATTATATATTTAGTTCATAAGAATTTTTCGAAATTTTCGCTTTTCAAAAAATATATATGCACTATACGAAATTTATTATATATTTGTACCAAATGAAATTTTACTTTTATTTACTATATATATGGACCATTTATTTTTTTACTTTGTCCATTCACTTTTTAATTTAAATGAAAAATATATTCACTTTTGAAAAATTTATCACTTAATATTTAATGAAGTTTTAAAATATAATTTTATAAAACAATGCTTACATGCATAGTTAAAATATATTTTATTTATTATTTATCAAATTCTCAAGACATTTTTTTACTATGCATTCACTCAAATTTGTTTTCAAATGTATATTCAAATTATAAATATATTCTCAAACATAACCTTAATAATCGTGGTTTTAGGTGTATATATATATACACAAAGTCAGAAATAATTATTCCCACAGTTTATATTTTTGAAGTTGTAATCCTAACTTGCATGAGGATGTGTATACACAAAATTTGGGTATGATAAATCATTCACCTCATATTTCTTTCCGCTGATATCACAAAAAGACTCACATGAATATATAAAAACGCAAAGTTGATTTATCTGAAAGCATTCTCTCTAACTTTATCAACACGAGGATCATAATCTTGTCTCCCATGCACACAAATTCAGTTTATAAAAATTTAACATCCCAACCTATCATACTTCCAAGATCACAAGAGCTTCCATAAGTATATTGGAAGCCCTTATTTTATTTCCTCACTGCTAGGCGACTTTTTTAAAGTGTTATATTTCTAAATCTTAAGTTTTAGATTTCTTATTTTTCTTGAAATATGTTTTTTCCCATTATTTACTCACAGATACGAGAAATAGAACTAATATACTGCATATAAAGAGATAAATGATTGGTTTTCGTTCATAGTGATGTTTAAATGAAGAAAATTAGTGAGAGGTGGACTAAGATAGATAAATAAAAAAATTATGTGAAAGCTAAGAAAAAAATATGAGGATAAATGCAACAACGGTTTAGTTTATGACTAGTACTTTCTTTTCCATCTCGATCTACGATTGGACTCAACAATGGGACCCACTATAAGATCGAACATTGCGTATATGTAGAAAACCTAACTAGCTATTCTCCTGAAGCAATAGGTATAGTCACGTATCTCACTCCTGAGTTCATTAAAACATATCAAATCTTCTTTCACTATAATAGTCATTTCAAATTTAGAATTAAGAGAAAGTTTTTTAAGCTATCTCTAACATTAACGGGAAGATTAACCAAGAACATTTTATTTTATCTCAAAATTATTTTATATTCATTTATATGATTATATTTTTTATTTATTATATATTTCGATCATATGAAATTTTTTGTAAGGGAAAATTTCATTTTTGAAAAAATACATATGCACTATATGAAATTTATTATATATTTGTGCCATATGAAATTTCACTTTTTATTTACTATATATATGAACCATTTGTTTATTTATTTTGTCCATTAAGTTATTAATTTAAATGAAAAAATGTATTTTATAGGAAGCTCTTATTTTGTTGGCTCACTACTCATAGATTTTTTTTGAAGTCAAAAACTTAAAATTTATTATTTAAGTCTAAAATTAAAAATTATTTTTTTAGATTTCTTATTTTTCTTGAAATATGTTTTTTCCATTATTTACTAGAGAAATAGAACTAATATAGTGAATATAAAAAGATAAATGATTGATTTTCGTTCACGTTCAAATGAAGAACACCAGTGGGAGGTGAACTAAGATAGATAAATAAAAAAATTATGTGAAAGCTAAAAAAATTCTAAGGATAAATACAATAATGACTAGTACTTTTCTTTCCCGTCCCGATTTATGATTGGACTCACCATTGGGACTCACTGTCCCGACTCTTTGTGAGAGTGAAAACGGGTGCCAGGTCGGGTGTTTATCGCCCTTTGGGCAATAATTTTGGACTCTTATCTCAAGCGCTCATCGGATAACCACTTTTGTAGCCTCACTTTGCATGAACATACCATCCGAATAACCAGTAAGTCGTTCCTAGTACATGCGCTACCTGTCCCACTCCTGAGCCATAATGTCATGAATGGCAGTCGTGCACTCGTAACAACTTCGTTCAACGAATCATTTGTCTCTTTTGCATGCGTGTACAGAGACCTAACAACCTATTTTACTTTAGTTTTGTGTGTATTTATCGTAAAAGTGTCTCACGACTTAAGCAATTCTAGCTTAGTCCATGACATTATGGTATCAGAGTGGGATAGCAATTCGAGCAAGCAACGAAGGAACTTCGCAATCTTGCCATGGAAAAGCATCGTGGCGAATCTTTTGGGAAATCTCTGGGGGCGACATCACACCCGCAGTGGAAGAATAGAAAACAAAATCTCCAATTCTCAAATTTATATTCGTCGTCGTGCGAAGATTAGTACGCAAAAATCTGCAAAATATAAAATTACGTATAGAATAGATTGTGTTACCTAGAGATATCGTATATCCCTGAATCCTTGCAGATCTTTAGAGGAGGGTGAAGGAGGTTAAGCGCTCTTCTCTCAAGCGATGATCTATATAGCAGGGTTACGACGATGCTCCTCAAAACTCCAGCCTTCCTCTAAGGTGAAGAGGGGGAGGAGAATCGAATAGGTAAGCAAAAGGAGTGCCTATGAACCAATGATTCTCTCCTATTTATAGATGTCGCCTATCAACTTAACCCTAACGGATCCTCCCCTATTGGGTATTGGATCTCCATCCAACTACTCAAGTATCTTAGATTAGTATATCTCTATCTAATAATCTCACATGGGCTCTTATTTGGTCTCATCCATAGGATTCAATAATTCATGGGCTTATTGATATCCAATAAAATAGGGGCACCGACGAATATCTCATATCTGAATCTCTAGTCATCGCAATGCCTTCCATACGTGTGTGACCCTTAAGGGCCAATATCCAACTAGCCGTGAGTCATACCTATCAGAACTCTTTGTGGCTCAGTAAATTATAAACTGTTCAACTTCCTCGATGGTTTGAAGTCATGGGTTCAACAAGAACTGCATCGAAGGAATGTCGCCAATGTGATCGGGGCAATTGCGACCGCAAAAAGGCTCACCGACTTTGTTTCCTCTAAGGTCTCAGGAACACGGAAACAAGCTTCACGAAATCGCCCTCCAAAATATTCTCGAGGGAAGGAGCTTGGGGCGAGCAAAGGAAAAAGAACTCCCATAAAGGTCCAAGCTCAAAAGACAAGGCCCCAAAACCTGGTGTATGTTTTTTGTGCGGAGGGTCATACATGATGAGAGAGTGCCCACACAAATAGATACTCAATTCTTTAACAACTTTCATCCATCCCCAAAAATCAGACAAGGGCAAAGCCATTGCCCTCAGTTCAAGTAGTTCTGAATCTAGCAACGACGATGAGGAGTCGCAACGTGCCCGAATGGAAGCAATGTGTTTACTAAATATATTTTTACAGGGTCAATGCGGGGAGAACATGAAGGCAAAGCCATGAAAGCAGGGAGTAGCGAGTTAATGTACGTGGACATTAAGCTCAATGGCCAAACAACCCGTGCAATGGTGGATACGGACGCTACTTACAACTTTATTGCCGATCGAGAAGCAAAGCTACTTGGGTTAATTTTAGAGAAGAACCCAAGTCGGATGAAGGTAGTGAACTCGGAGGCCAAGCGAATCTCGAGTAAAAGTAATGAAGTAAGAGTAACCACCAATGGCATGAGTTGACATAGGTCCACATACATCACTAGGTATAAGTTCCAGCAGCTTGGTGGCTTTCTCTCCAATTCCACTAAATGGAGAGTTGGTCAATTTTCTAAGAAGATAAGGCTCGCAAGTTGTATATTTTTTAAATTGTAATCTAAGCTCAAATAAGGATGAGTATACACACAGTTTGTATATGATAAATCATTCACCTCATATTCCTTGCCGCTGATGTTATATTAAAGACTCACAAGAATATATAAACACCCAAAGTCGATTTGTCGAAAAGAATTCTCTCGAACTTTATTTTCTCGAGATCAACAATATAGTCTCTTGTACACACAAATTCAATTTATAAAAATTCAATCTGCTAACCTATCATGCTTCAAAGATTTTTTTATTTGCTCACTGCTTGGAGACTTTTTTAAAAAAATTTATATTTCTAAAATTTATAAATTATTTTATAAGTTTTAGATTTTTTTATTTTTTTCTTGAAATACGTTTTTCCTATTATTTATTCACTACTCAGAGAAATATATAGAGATAAATGGTTAATTTTGGTGCACGCTCAAACGAGCAATATTAGTGGGAGGTGAATTAAGATAGATAAATTTAAAAAAATTATGTGAAAGCTAAGAGAAAAAAAAATCCAAGAAAAATGAAGTTTAGTTTGTGACTAGTATTTTACTTTCCCATCCTGATCTATAATTGAACTCATCATTGGGGTCCACTGTGTTGACTCTTTCCAAAGTGAGATTGGGTGTTAGGTCTGGTGCTTATCGCCCTTTGGGCATTGATTTTGGACTTTTATCTTAAGCGCTCGTCGAGTAATCACTTCCGTATTCTCACATTATATGAACATACTGTTTGAATACACAGTAAGTCATTCTTAGTACATGCGCTGTCCATTCCGCTCCTGAGCCACAAGGCAGCGACTAGATATCGACTCCCTCCAAGTTTCATAAAAAATAAAAGCATATCGACTAGATATCGTGCTATTTGGTCAGGGATCATTTCTTTTAGTAATATAAATCAGCAAATTCTAATACTTTCCACAAGTAGCATATCAAACCTAACGATTACGAAAGTCGTGTTTCACATTGATCACTCTGATAAAAGTGGGATTGGACATTACGTAGATGTAGAAAACCCAACTAGCTGTCCTCATGAAACAATAGGGTATGGTCACGTATTTCGTTCGTGAGTTCATTAAAATATCACAAATCTTCTTTCCTGTTAACTATCTTTTCAAATTTAGAATTAAGAGAAACTTTTTTAAGCTATCATTAACATAAAGAAACACTAACTCAAACACTTTTTATTTTTGCATAAAGATTATTTTATATTCATTTATATGATTATATATTTTGTTCATTATATATTTAGTTCATAAGAATTTTTCGAAATTTTCGCTTTTCAAAAATATATATGCACTATACGAAATTTATTATAATTTCTAATATTTGTACCAAATGAAATTTTACTTTTTATTTTACTATATATATGGACCATTTATTTTTTTACTTTGTCCATTCACTTTTTAATTTAAATGAAAAATATATTCACTTTTGAAAAATTTATCACTTAATATTTAATGAGTTTTAAAATATAATTTTATAAAACAATGCTTACATGCATAGTTAAAATATATTTTATTTATTATTTATCAAATTCTCAAGACATTTTTTTACTATGCATTCACTCAAATTTGTTTTCAAATGTATATTCAAATTATAAATATATTCTCAAACATAACCTTAATAATCGTGGTTTTAGGTGTATATATATATACACAAGTCAGAAATAATTATTCCCACAGTTTATATTTTTGAAGTTGTAATCCTAACTTGCATGAGGATGTGTATACACAAAATTTGGGTATGATAAATCATTCACCTCATATTTCTTTCCGCTGATATCACAAAAAGACTCACATGAATATATAAAAACGCAAAGTTGATTTATCTGAAAGCATTCTCTCTAACTTTATCAACACGAGGATCATAATCTTGTCTCCCATGAAGGCAAAGCCATGAAAGCAGGGAGTAGCGAGTTAATGTACGTGGACATTAAGCTCAATGGCCAAACAACCCGTGCAATGGTGGATACGGACGCTACTTACAACTTTATTGCCGATCGAGAAGCAAAGCTACTTGGGTTAATTTTAGAGAAGAACCCAAGTCGGATGAAGGTAGTGAACTCGGAGGCCAAGCGAATCTCGAGTAAAAGTAATGAAGTAAGAGTAACCACCAATGGCATGAGTTGACATAGGTCCACATACATCACTATGTATAAGTTCCAGCAGCTTGGTGGCTTTCTCTCCAATTCCACTAAATGGAGATTTGGTCAATTTTCTAAGAAGATAAGGCTCGCAAGTTGCATATAACTCATAATCGAATGGATCTAGATATTCATCCTTTAACAACTTTTGAATCCTTTACTTATGGATGTGACGTAGCCTACAAGGCCACAAGTATGCATTATTCATCTCATCTCGTTTTCTCTTAGACACACTTATATTTATGATATGTAGAATAGTGTCTAGCATAAACAAACCATTATGCAATGTTCCTTTCGTGATGATCTCATCAACTAATAATATTGAATAATCATTGTTTTAAAAAACTAATTTATATCCACTAACTATCAAACATAAAATGGAGATAATATTTTTGATAATATAAGGAACAAAATAACATGCATCTAATGTAATAATAGTTTTACCAAGTAGATGTAAGGCTACTTCGCCAACAGCTACTGCAACAACTTTTGCTCTATTGCCTTTCTTGAGGTCCATCTCGCCTCTCGCCAATCTCCTTGGCCTTGCTAGAATCTGCAACGAATTGCAAATATGATAAGCACTACCGGTATCTAATACCCATGTGTTATTATAAGAGTCTGACAAATGGAGATTGATCATTAATGTACCTAAAGCTTCTCTAAGCTTTTGTTTCGCCCTCTCTACAAGGTACTCTTTATGGTTCCTCTTCCAATGCCCATCTTTGTCATAGTGGAAGCATTGGTCTTTATCCTTTGTTGGGTCTTTCTTAGCAACCTTTGATTTACTTGGTCTATCCTTGCCCTTGCCCTTCTTAAGGGACTTTTCTGCTTTCCTTTTTCTTTTTGGTCTTTCTTAGCAACCTATGTAGCGGTGCATCTCCATGCCCTGTAATCGTCCATCTCGTCCTCGTCGATTCCGTCGACAACTCGACGCATCTCCATGTATCGCGATCGTCTATCTCGTGCGTCCTGCTATTGGTTTCATGCTCCCGCTGGGCCTCCTCGTGTGATTACAACTTTATCGTAGGCACGTAAGCTCGACAATAAACGAGAAATAAAATGAAAGCTCGCAAGCCCTAATAATAATAATCACAAGTACACACATCACACGGTTCATGATCATCCGTCCACAGATCATGACAATCACATTTATAAATCTCATCATATAAGACTAACTAGATAATAATACATAATATTCAATATATATATATATATATATATATATATATATATATATATATATATATATATATATATATATATATATATATATATATATATATATATATATATATATATATATATATATATATATATATATATATATATATATATATATATATATATATATATATATATATATATATATATATATATATATATATATATATATATATATATATATATATATATATATATATATATATATATATATATATATATATATATATATATATATATATATATATATATATATATATATATATATATATATATATATATATATATATATATATATATATATATATATATATATATATATATATATATATATATATATATATATATATATATATATATATATATATATATATATATATATATATATATATATATATATATATATATATATATATATATATATATATATATATATATATATATATATATATATATATATATATATATATATATATATATATATATATATATATATATATATATATATATATATATATATATATATATATATATATATATATATATATATATATATATATATATATATATATATATATATATATATATATATATATATATATATATATATATATATATATATATATATATATATATATATATATATATATATATATATATATATATATATATATATATATATATATATATATATATATATATATATATATATATATATATATATATATATATATATATATATATATATATATATATATATATATATATATATATATATATATATATATATATATATATATATATATATATATATATATATATATATATATATATATATATATATATATATATATATATATATATATATATATATATATATATATATATATATATATATATATATATATATATATATATATATATATATATATATATATATATATATATATATATATATATATATATATATATATATATATCGTTCACATATACATCACATGTATAAATCATCATCATATAAGACTACTAGATAATAATACAATAATATTCAATTAGACCTTTTAATTAATTAATATTTTCCTAAATTAGGGGTATACAAGAAATTTTCTAAATTCTGAAGGGTGTATTCATAATTTGGACAAAAGGGATAAAACAGAAATTTCTCAAATTCACAGGGGCAAAACTATATTTTTGCCCCAAAATCCTAATACCCTTCTCTTTCTCCCTTGCTGTTGTTGTCGCCACCACCCTACCGGCGACGACCTGTGCGGTGGGGGACGGGGGTACTACCCTAGTTTGCGGACGGTTCTGCCGCGGGAAGGGCTGCCGCCGCGGGCAGGCACCCCAGCGGGACCAGTGCTCGCAAGCGAGCTGTCACGGACTTAGCTGGTTTTGCTTAAGTCGTGCGGCACCCTTGCGTGTCCGTCCGCAAAGGTCAGCCTCCCCGAAACCTCCCCATGGTCCCTTAGGACCTACAAAAGAGAAAACGGGTTAGAGAAAGCGCCTTACTCGGGATTCACAAGTAAACAATCCAGGAAACACTTCTTTTACAATACAAATTACAGACAGAGTTAACAAGCTCCGAACAGTTGCACAACAAAGGGGAAAAATGGTCCATTACAGACCAAAAATCTCTCACAAGTGTCCACATGACACAACCTTTATTTACAAGCCTAAAATGGCCATCAAACCCACACAAATGGGACTCTTAGCCTTCTGCCGTCCCTCAACCTGCTGTGCAGAGCATGAACAAACCCACAAGACACGGACATACATGAGCATTGCATCAAACATCCTGTTTCAAAGTTTGTCCGTGACATTCTCCCCCACTTATTCCTTCGACGTCCTCGTCGAAGCCTTTGTCGACACTGCAACTGCTTGCCTTTGCTGAGTCTTCAATCTTCTGCTCCAGCTGCAACGCGCCTCTTGGCTCCCAGCTGCTCTTCGCTGCTGTTTTTGAGTAGTCGAATCTTTAATCCGCCATCCTGCTTCAACTCGCCAATGACTCTAAATATGGTGTGGGGTTGGCTGAGTTGTGTTGATCCTTGTTGGTTCCTGCGGATCCTCCAATGAAGGAAAAGACCATCCTTTCTACGCCAGTCTCTCAAAATTCCACATGCTGCTTGAACTGGGTGGATGCTTGTTGGAGCTTTAACGAGCATCCTCTCGCAAACTTCTGAAGTTTTGGGTCCTTCCTCCACAAAATCTGTCCATTGACTCTTCTTTCGCTTAGTTGCCTCATCCAAGTAGGTTCGCATCACTTCTGCTTTTGATTGGCATTTCGTTGGGAAATGAAGCGGACAATCTACTCTCAGTAGCACTGATCACCGTTGGTGAGGATTTGACAACTATTGTCTTCCATTATCTTCGAAGGGTCTTTGAACTTGTGCAGAGCTCCTCTGCTGGATAGATAAGAGAATTGGGGTACTCGGTTTCACCCATTCTCTTAGTAGTTGAGAAGGCAAAGGTTACTTGACTTCGCCCGCCTCCTCGAGGTTGTACTCCATGCATTGAGCTGGTTACTGGCCTTCGCCTGCTCTTTGCTCACACTTCTGAAGCACTTGAAGTGTTTGCACTCCTTGCATTGAGTTAGTTACTGTGATTCACCTCCTCAATGCCATCGAACTTCTGGAATGCCGGAAGTTTTCACCCCAACTTGGAGTAATTCTCTGATAGATTTGGTCGCCTCTGGGATTGTACCGCCTTCTCCATCAGTCCTGCCGCCTACTCCACTGAGTAGCAAAGGTACAGCACCGCATACTGCCTGCTTCGTTCCTTGATCGTGCACTCTTGCATGACCCGAAGTCCTTCACTTTCGGCTCTCTTGATGAGAAGCTCGTTGACACCGGTCTTACGAAGTTCTTTGGCCTCCGCCCTTCAGCCTTGTCTTGGTACTTGGAGATTACCTCTGCATACTCCACCTCCTCGGCCCCTTTCACGACCAAGCGCTCTCCCTCCACGATAGCAAGGGATCAATGACTTTCACGGAAGTCCCACCTTTGCGGTACCATGGCGCTGCCATGCCCATGGCCCTACTATCCGTCGCTTCGCCTCTGCATCCCTTTTCTTCCCGATCAGTAGATATGTCTCTGTGGCACTCCTCCGAGTCCACCTCCATACTAACTGATGCTTGAGTTTGGGTAGCTAAGTCCCTCTGGACTCGTCGTCGCTTCCTCGCCCCTTTCGACCGCCTGCTTCAACACCTCTGTGTTCTTCAAGCAGCTCCCTTTGGTCGATGGAAAGACAGACTGCAACTCCCATGCATGGCCTCTGCCATCATGTTGTAGAGTTTACACCAATTCTATTCTCCTTAGCTTCCTTGGTCGCAACGTTCACTTACTCGACCTTGTCCTCTGACTTGTCGGGCTCCCTTAAGCGAATATAGTTCTGGAGCAGTCAAACTCTCTAGCTGCTTCGATCATACCTCTGCATGATCACGTCCCTCCCAAGGGACTCACTGGTCCTTGCATTCGAACTTCACCCTTGGTGGAACACAGCCCCCATATGCTGATGACCAAGGCTTTCATCCGATGCAAAATTCGATGCACGCACGGAAGACCCGCCTCTGCAGTACCATGGCCTTCACTCCTTGAATCCATAGCCCTTCTTGCCGTCGTGTTGTTCACCGAAGTGGAGCTTCCAGTAGCTCCCGATCATACCTCCGTATGATCTTGTCCCTCACGGGGCTTAATTCGTGTGTATCGCATTGCCACGAACTGTTCCACCACGATCCGCTGCACCATGTCGCCTCCTGGTGACATCTCCGTTGCATTCTGATCATTATGGGATGAACTCGAATTGTGAACCCTCCATGTGTGGCCTCTACCAATACATCGCAGGGTCTCTTCCACCTTCGGTTTTGTTCGCTCCTTCACTTGATCTCGCAATGCATCCACCAATGCGTTCTCTCAAGCGAGATCATGCGACGACTCCTCGCCGCTCGCTCGATCCATTGAGCTTCATGGAGGTGTTATTTGTTGAGGTACTCCTCCTCAACATGTGCAGTCCGTTGCACAAGATTCTCCCTCTGGAGAGTCGGGACTTATCCCTCCTGGATATCTATCCCGTTGGAGCAAACATCTCTCTTCGATTCGGAGACCACCATCCCCTTGGACTACTCCGATTTGCTGAACAAACTGCGCATTGTTCTGCCTCCTGCAAACGCACTTGCTAGATTGCGACTCTATGTCAATACAGCCCTCACTACGCCCCTCAAGGCCTAGCAACATGCTGAACTTGCTGCACACTTCAGCCTCCTACGGATGTATCTTTCGCATGCCGAAGAGAAAGTTTCAATGCTCCATGACGTCGAGTTTCGATCGCTTTGGGATGGCCACGAACAGTCCGTCGTCCGCATACAAGCCCTTGCATGAGTACCGCATTCTTTGAGTTAGCAATTCCCCTCACCTCTGTGAGCTTTGCGTAACTCTTTCGGTTGCCGAACAACTCATTCCACCTTACATGGTCTCAACCTTTTGCCAAGCGCTTTGCTTGCTTTGAGCACCATCAAGTGTTGTTGTCAACGTTGAGCCGTAACTCAAACTCAGCCATCCCAACCTTTGTGTGCTCCGCATTCTTCTCAGCTTGTTTGTCCTCGTGGTGCCTCTTGCGCGAAGGGTTGGCCATTCCTCTGAATGCCACTCTCAGATGCCCGCTCCTCTGAGCGACTTCTTACCCTACATCTCCATGTCCGTTTTCCCCAAAACAGTCGCGCATGCTAGCTGTCCTCAACGCAGCCCCGCTAGGTCCCCCACGTTTGCATGTCAAGTGTTTCTATGAGTGCTTGTCCCGCTCTGATACCATTTGTCACGGACTTAGCTGGTTTTGCTTAAGTCGTGCGGTACCCTTGCGTGTCCGTCCGCAAAGGTCAGCCTCCCCGAAACCTCCCCATGGTCCCTTAGGACCTACAAAAGAGAAAACGGGTTAGAGAAAGCGCCTTACTCGGGATTCACAAGAAAACAATCCAGGAAACACTTCTTTTACAATACAAATTACAAACAGACTTAATAAGCTCCGAACAGTTGCACAACAAAGGGGAAAAATGGTCCATTACAGACCAAAAATCTCTCATAAGTGTCCACATGACACAACCTTTATTTACAAGCCTAAAATGGCCATCAAACCCACACAAATGGGACTCTTAGCCTTCTGCCGTCCCTCAACCTGCTGTGCAGAGCATGAACAAACCCACAAGACACGGACATACATGAGCATTGCATCAAACATCCTGTTTCAAAGTTTGTCCGTGACAGAGCGTCGCCCCAATGAGCCGGTTCCCCCTTAACGGGCAAGCGCCGATGCGAGTGCCACTACTAGTAGCGGTCGCCCTTGCGTGCTGCTCGCCCACAGGCGATGCCGCCCTTGCGTGTTGCTCGCTCACGGGTGACGCCGCCCCAACGGGTGCCGTGCCCATGTGAAAATGATTTTTTCTATGAACTTGTGCTCTTTAAGGTGAGGGATCGTTTATTTTAGTAACATAAATCAACAAATTTCGATTCTTTACACGAGTTACATGTGAAACCCAACGACTTCCTAAGAATGGAAAGTTATGCTTCACATTAACCATTAAGATAAAAGTGGGTTTGGACATTACGTCGATGTAGAAAACCCAACTAATTGTTCTCTTGAAGCAATTGGTTCCGTCACGTATCTCGCTCTTAAGTTTAGGAGGAACTTTTTAAAGTTATCACTAACATTAACGGGAAGACTAACTCAAGCACTTTTTATTTTTTCTTAAAGATTATTTATATTCATTTATATGATTATATGTTTTATTTATTTTATATTTAGATTATACACTTTTAAAATATATATACACTATGCAAAATATATATGCACTTTAGATTACACTTTTGAAAATATATATGCACTATACAAACTTTATTATATATCTGTACCATACGAAATTTCACTTTTTATTTACTATATATATGGACTATTTTTTATTTATTTTGTCCATTACTTATTAATTTAAATTAAAAATGTATTCACTTTTGGAATATATCATACAAAAAATTTTATTTATTTTGTCCATTTACTTATTAATTTAAATTAAAAATGTATTCACTTTTGGAATATATCATACAAAAAAATTATCACTGTATATTCAATGAACTTTTAAAAATATATTTTATTTATTTTGTCCATTTACTTATTAATTTAAATTAAAAATGTATTCACTTTTGGAATATATCATACAAAAAAATTATCACTGTATATTCAATGAACTTTAAAATATATTTTATTTATTTTGTCCATTTACTTATTAATTTAAATTAAAAATGTATTCACTTTTGGAATATATCATACAAAAAAATTATCACTGTATATTCAATGAACTTTTAAAAATATATTTTATTTATTTTGTCCATTTACTTATTAATTTAAATTAAAAATGTATTCACTTTTGGAATATATCATACAAAAAAATTATCACTGTATATTCAATGAACTTTAAAATATATTTTATTTATTTTGTCCATTTACTTATTAATTTAAATTAAAAATGTATTCACTTTATCAAATTCTCAAGACATCTTGTACTATGCATTCACTCAATTCTTTTTCAAATGTATATTAAAAATAAATATATTCTCCAAACTTACTAGGGTTTTCATGAGTATATATATACTCAAGTAAAAAATTATTGTTTTCCCACATTTTCATATTTTTTGAAGTTGTAATCCTAGCTCGCCTGAGGATGTGTACACACAAAGTTTGTATATGATAAATCATTCACCTCACACTCCTTGCCATGATGTCACATTAAAGACTCCATGAATATAAACACAAAAAAGTGTGATTTGTCTGAAAGATTCTCTCTAACTTTATTGCCTCGGGATCACAATCATGTGTCACATACACACAAATTTAGTTTATAAAAATTCAATCTCCCAACCTATCATGCTTTCAAGACTTTTAAAAATATATTTTATTTATTTTGTCCATTTACTTATTAATTTAAATTAAAAATGTATTCACTTTTGGAATATATCATACAAAAAAATTATCACTGTATATTCAATGAACTTTTAAAAATATATTTTATTTATTTTGTCCATTTACTTATTAATTTAAATTAAAAATGTATTCACTTTTGGAATATATCATACAAAAAAATTATCACTGTATATTCAATGAACTTTTAAAAATATATTTTATTTATTTTGTCCATTTACTTATTAATTTAAATTAAAAATGTATTCACTTTTGGAATATATCATACAAAAAAATTATCACTGTATATTCAATGAACTTTTAAAAATATATTTTATTTATTTTGTCCATTTACTTATTAATTTAAATTAAAAATGTATTCACTTTTGGAATATATCATACAAAAAAATTATCACTGTATATTCAATGAACTTTTAAAAATATATTTTATTTATTTTGTCCATTTACTTATTAATTTAAATTCAAACTTGAGTCAACCTAGTTTGGATATCTAGTTTGAACCAAATAAGAATCGTGTTGCCGCAAAAACCCGCCCCTTACCCACCCCACAACAATTGCCCGGGGGCAACCGTGCCCTAAACACAGCAACTCTCTCCCCCGCGACGACTCTCTTTCTCCCCAACAGCGATTACGGCGTTTCCTCGACGAGCGACTGTCTTCCTCTCCGTCGGCGAACAATGGAAGTAACAGCGGTGTCTTCCTCCGGGGAGTTCTTGGCTGTGACGTTTTCCTATGTGAACGGCGGCTTCTGCATCTTCCTCTCCATCGACGAAACGACATCTCCGCCCCCCCGGTATCTCTCTCTTTCTCCTCCTCTTCCTCCTTCGCCTTCACAGCCCCCCCTTCCCCAATCTCTCCTCCCTCTCCCTCCCTCTTCCCTTGGCAAGCTATTAGGTCTCTACTTGAGCGTTTCTCTTGCTCTTGTCGGCCCCTAGCTCACGGCCCTGTTGTTTCGGATCAATTGCTTCGGTTCGTATTCAATCTTGTCCTTTAGTTTTGATTCTTGATTGGTATTTTTGTCGTCTTCAATCTTGCCCTAGCTCTTGATCGCTCTCGTTTTGGATCCATTTTTCTTCTTCTATTGGTCTTTAATCTTGCCTTACAGTTTGATTCTTGAAGGTATCGTTTCTCTTGTTGAATCTTGCCTCGATGTCTTCCTTGTTTTCCCGTCGTTTCGATTCTTGAAAGAATCTTTCCTCGTTTTCTGTCTTGTCCTGTAATGTCTATTCATGATATCTTCTCTTTTGTTTAGAAGACAGTTGAGTATGGAATCACAGTGGGTTGTTCATGACTAACTACGATGGAATCGGGACTATAATGACTCAGGAGCTTACTATTGGAAAGTGGATAGTAATATTTATTTTTTCATATAATATATGATCTGGAGCACCGGCTGGTGCGTGGCCCGTTTGAGCCCAAGCAAGACATTGTGGTCTGTGTCACATATTTTAAATCTCAATTATTTTATTTTTTTATTTTAGTAATATTTATTTGAGCCAGGGCTCGGCGCGGACACCGGTCTGATTCAATTCAAATTGAGTCAAACCTGAGTCGAGTTAGTTTGGATCTCTAGTTTGAAACAAATAAGAATCATGACACCACAAAACCCCGCCCCTTACCGACCTCACAACAAGCGCCCGGGCGCACCCGTGCCCTAAACACTGCGACTCTCTCCCCAGCGGCGAGTCTCTTTCTCCCCGACGGCGACTGCGGCGTTTCCTCGGCTAGCGGTTGTCTTCCTCTCCATCGGCGAACAGCGGAAGCAACGGCGGTGTCTTCCTCCGGGGAGTTCTTGGCTGCGGCGTTTTCGTCGGTAGATTTTGTATTGTGTGTGGATTAGTAGACAATATTCAATAGTAGCCAAATCGAATTCTTAGGTTCTTCCGATGATTCCTTTCACCCTCCAAAGATTCTATATCCTATCCCGGATCCTCTCTCCACCACCGCATCTTCAATCTAAGTTATTTTGGATCCTCCAAGTAGCTCTTGGCGTTGCGACATTTTCCTTGGTGAATGACATTTTCCTTAGTGAAACGACAACGACGACATCCCTTCCCCGATACTCCTCCCTCCTACCTCTTCCACGTTTTGTCGCAGCTGCTCTCCTGGTTTAGGGTATGATCAAGATATATGCCGATAAGGTCATCACCAGAAGGAAGAGGCCCATGAAGGAGCACCTCAACGATGGCTCGATAAGCGCCAAGTTGGACCATGTTGTCGAACGCCAAAAGGCTCTGCAGGGGACCCTATCGGACCTTTCTTGTTATCGCCAAGAAGTGGAAGACCAAAATCAGATTCTTTTTATGGAAGAAACTTCTCTTGATCTCCCTAGAATTTATACTTAACCACTCTTGTATATAAGATTTTGGGTGTTTTTAATTTTTATATCTAGGGTTAGGGTTTTTTTCTAGGGTTTTTTGTTCTGTTTTTTATTTTGATTTTTTTTTTGTAGGCATCAAGTGCCAGGCAAATCAGGTATGGGTGATGATTTAGGTGTACACTATGTCTTGCGGTAAGCATCATGTCTTCAACGTGATTTTAGTTGTTCTTTGTTTTCTTCTTTTTAACAACTATATTGTATGGCTTTCTCTTTCATGAGAAATTGGGTAACAACAAATTAATGGGACTTTTCAGAGTATGATGTAAATGGATCTTGAAATTTTCCACTATGTTACATATGATAGTATTAATTACTCAATTTGGTTGCATACACTTGTTCACAAACATTGGTTTAGCAACACTTCATCCTATAAACTGACTAGTATTAATTTTGAGGTCATTTTATGTTCCACTCATCGTCATACAGTGGTGTAATGCTGGAATACTACTTGAAGGGTGCTAAATTCTAACAAAAGGATGTACTTATATCTGATGTCTTAAATGCGAAGAAAATATGTGTTTGTCAATTTTTTTCTATATCATTCTATTTTCTAATTATCTAAGCACATTTATAGGTGGTGTTGTTACAACTTCTATAAGGTCTTGTTCTTTCATGGTTTCCGTTTCCTAATTTGCTGGTAGTAAATGTTTTTGTTATTGGAAGCTTTTGTACCATTTGTAAGAATTATTTACCAACTTATTCAATTAGTGCTACTTAAAGTTATCCTTTTATTAAATTGTAATATTTGTTTATTTTGTGAAAAAAGAAGCAACACTATGCACAAAACAATAGCAATAAAACTAATTAGACTGTATAGTCTCATGATTGTGTCTTTGTCTCTTGAAATATTGCATAGTTCTCCACTTTGCTTTTGCTTATTCTATTTATGGATGCTCGTGCCAACCCTAAATCTGTATTTGGGTCTCACTACTACAGCCTTGTGGTTCACATGGCTTTAGAAAATGGTCGAGTGTTGTGTTCTTTTCAATTCATTCTCTCTCTATAAAATTGATGGAGGAATTAGATTGTGATGAAGTTGGGAATTAAGGTTTCACACTAGCCTCTTGCAAATTGTAATTTTGAGTTAGATTGACATGCAATTCTTGTTAACTATTTTGACAAAGTAGACTTGCAAGTGTGGTTGGTACAAGACAATCAAGGTTATTTAGCTTGGACATGAAGGAGCTTTTGAGGGTTGACTAATTGATGATTTTTTACATTCCTAAACTCACAAAATTAGATAAGTCGTTATCAACTTAAAAAATGTTGAAGTTGCAATCATCTATATGCATCAACATGCATTTGATGTAGATCATTATCTGCACATGATAATTTATGCTCGTGGATATATATATATCATATATTTTATTTGACATGTAAAACCAAACAACAAGAATAATGATTAAACTCATAAGGTACTTTATGATATTTTTTAATTAAAAAAAGAAGGAGGTGGTACTTTCCATAACTTTGTCGAAGAATAAGTAGTTTTGCTGATTTGTTTATCTAGTGAGGATTAATATAGTTGAAGGTGCCAAGCGCTAAAAGACACCAAAGTACTAAAATGCCCATGGCACTTGGTGCGTACTTAAGTGAAATTAGACACTCCCAAATATTAAATTTAAAAGACATGATAAATTTAATCATTTCCAAAACATTAGGAAGTGGTTGTGAGTTGCTATCAGTTGGGATGGGAAGAGGGAGGAGGTGTGAGAGAGGGTTGTCGGTTGGGACGGGTGGTTGTGGGTTTATCGATTGGGAGGGGAAAAGGGGAAGGACATGGCATGAGAGAGGGTTTTTCTTGATGGTGCTCTTAGCCTCTCTCACCATATTGAGGAGCTCAGGGAGAGTCACCTCAAGCTTGTTCATGAAGATGGAGATTGCAATGTATGTTTCAAGGTGTGTGACTTGTCAGCAAATCCAAGCAGAACATCAGAGACCTGGTGGTTTGTTGCAAACTTTAGATATTCTTGAATGGAAATAGAAATGTGTTATCATGGATTTTGTTTTAGGACTACCTAAAACCTCTAGAAACCATGATGATATTTGGGTTATCATTGAGCGATTAACCAAATCTACACGTTTCCTACTGGTCAACATGACTTATTCTTTTGATAGGCTTGCAGATTTATATATCAATGAAATAGTAACTCTTCATGGTGTTCTAAAAGGGATCATCTCTAATCAAGACTCCAGATTTCTTTCAAGATTATGGAGAAGGTTACAGGAATCTCTGGGCACTAAAGTTAAGCATTGTTTATCACCCTCATATATTTCATATACAAGGATTCCAAGCAATCACATACAACTCAATTGAATAAAGAAGGTTAGATGAATTTAATGTCCAAAGAAATGAAACTGGAATAGGCACATATCGAAAGCAAAAGCAGAACAATGGGATATACATGTGCTTATACGAGTCAATACGATACAGCATAAACTTTACACAATAGGTTTCAAGAATGTAAATAATTCAAGAACACGCACATACAAGAATTGAAAGCGGTAATATAAATGAAATCAATTTCCAAAGGAATGAAATTAGAATATGCGAAATCGACCAAAGCTCGATTTCTGGCAGAATTCGAGAGGCATATTGAACAAATGATTCAAACTATCAATTGTGTTGTAATATACTTAAGAAAGCTATTGTGGAAAGATATTTCAATCTATTTTCAAATAAAATAAGTTTCGTATAAATCGAAGTTTCCAACAAAGAGTTACAATTAATTTAGTAACTAAAGGTCAGAAAATAAAGTCACTGTTTTGCAGAATTCATAGGGTCGGTTTCAATAGATAACTAGGCAGGCATTTGGAATCTAAATCTTTCAATCTAGGTATCAAAAGAAAGATCTACGAGTCTAGTTTCTAATGAAATAAGTTTTGAATAAATCAGAGTTTCCAACAGGGACTTGTAGGTAATTTAGTATCAAAAGATCAGAAATTACGATCCCTATTTTGTAGGATCTGTTGGCTCATTTGAAACAGAAGTTTGGGCATACAAACTTACTCCGAATTCTTAAAATAAGCTATCAAAAGAAAGGTTTATGAGTCTATATTCAGATCAAACAAGTTTTGTCCAAATCAGAGGTCAGTACATGAAGTTATAACCATAACAAGGTAGAAAGGTTAGAATCTCGGAAGTTTCATAGATTCAAATCGTTAGGTCTAAACAGGAGACATATTAAATGGAAGGCTAGAACAATTCAAAGTTCCTCGTATTCAATACAAATGCAGATATAAAATTGCAGTAAGGAAGGATCAGGATACTTGCAATAGGACGGATTAGAAAGCTTGCAATACAAAGGATCGAAACACTTGCCTTTCGAAGATTTTGATCCGAAGGTGTAAGCCTGAATCCTTTTTCTACTTTTTCTCCGTCTTCTCTCCCTGATTCACTTTCTGCATCAATCTTCTTTTTCCCAACTGTAGTCGCAGCCACCGCCGCAGCCCCTTTCACTGCGCTACTTTCTTTCTCCCTTGTCTTATTCTTTCATTTTCTTTTCCAAACACAACTGTCGTAGCCACCGCCGCTGCCGCGGCCACAACACTGCAGCCACTGCAACCACAACCACAACCACGGTCGCAGCCTTTTTTTCCCTTCCTTTCTCTTTCCCAAAAGCAGCTGATACAGCTACAGCCGCTGTCGCAGCTATCGCAGCCACCGTCGCGGCCATAGCCGCAGCCACCTTCCCCTCTTCCTCTTCTTCCCTCTCTTCTCCCTCTTCTTCCTTTCCTTCTCTTCTTTCCCAGCTGCAACTGCCGCAGTCGCAGTTGCAGCAATGGCCGCTGCCATCACAACCGTCTTCCTCCCTTGCTCTTTTTCCTCTCTTTCTTCTCTTTCAGCTGCCATTGCCACAGCCGCAGCCTCTTCTTCTTCTCCTCTTCTTCTCTTCTCCTCTTCTTCTTCTTCTCCTCTTCTTCTTCTCCTCTTCTTCTTCTCCTCTTCTTCTTCTCCTCTTCTTCTTCTCCTCTTCTTCTTCTCCTCTTCTTCTTCTCCTCTTCTTCTTCTCCTCTTCTTCTTCTCCTCTTCTTCTTCTCCTCTTCTTCTTCTCCTCTTCTTCTTCTCCTCTTCTTCTCTTCTCCTCCTCGACGCCCCACACCTCCTCTCCTCTGTTTCCACCTGCGAGAAACAGAGGTGTTGTAGCCCTAGCTACAACCACCTCTCGCGCCTCTCCCTCTTCTTCTTCTCCTCTTCTTCTTCTCCTCTTCTTCTTCTCCTCTTCTTCTCTTCTCCTCCTCGACGCCCCACACCTCCTCGCTGCAGCCCATGCCGCAGCCACCTTCCCCTCTTCCTCTTCTTCTTCTCCTCTTCTTCTTCTCCTCTTCTTCTTCTCCTCTTCTTCTTCTCCTCTTCTTCTTCTCCTCTCTCTCTCCTCTCCCTCTCTTCTTCTCCTCTTCTTCTCTTCTCCTCCTCGACGCCCCACACCTCCTCGCTGCAGCCCATGCCGCAGCCACCCTCCTATCTTCTTCTTCGTCTTCTTCTCTCCAATGCCCCACAGCTTCTCTCTCTATTTCACGGGAAATAGAGAGCGTGGGAGGCGGAGTGATAAAACTTTGCATTGGCGAAGGTGTAGAACGCCTTTATGTTGGGAGGAAGTTGGCGATAGAAAGTTGTTAGCACCAGACAAAGTGCAAGAGACTACTGAAAAGATTCGAGTTACGAGAAAAATGCTAAATACTGCTTAAAGTCATCGAAAGAATTATGCTGACAATTGAAGATATGATATTGAATTTCAAGTAGGGGATTTTGTATTCCTGAAGGTCTCCCCGTAAGAAGGAATTGTAAGATTTTGGAAGAAAGAAAAGTTATGCCCAAGGTTTATTGGACATTTTGAGGTCATTGAGAAACCATCTTTATGTCCCATCCATGATATATTTCATGTTTTGATGCTCAGAAAATATATATCGGATTCCTCTCATATCATCAAGTATGAGCCGATTGCGATTGAAAAAGACTTGTCTTACATGGAAGAGCCCACTTAGACCATTGATAAGACCTGGGAATGGTCGATTGAAAAAGACTTGTCTTATGAAATAGAAACATTCATCTCGTTAAAGTAATTTGGAAGCATCATTTTACGGATGATACGATCTGGGAACCATAGGAAGAAATGAAGAAAAGTTCTGCTAATCTTTTCGTCGATGCAGGTATGGCTAATTTGGACTAAAATTTTTTTTTGAGGGGAGAGTGAAATATCTCTCATTTTGGAAAATTTTGTAAGGGCTTATTTGTAATGTAAGGAACTATTATTAAATATTAGGATTGTTTATTGATTTTTTTGGCATTAAATAACTTTATATTAAAAGCTTATTGCTATGCACCTTAATGTGAATCTTAACAATTTGATATGATTTGTGAAAGATTCATATTAAGTTAAAAAAAAATAGAGAACACGTGTTACTAGCTAACTAAGGATGGTGCCACTTATGTTTGTTCTATGGATGACACGTAAGCTTGTTTCATGCAAGTTTGCCACATTGCAATCCCTGAGTTAGCCTAACCGAAGTAATTTGAGGTGGAATTAAGGGAAATTTACCAAATGAGAGAACCTTGCTACAAGGACATTTGGTCCTCTTGCTTCATCTTCTTCTGATTAATCCACGAGGCCTTTCGGACTTGTGCGACCCATTGTCACCTTCATGCTCCTACCGTGCCTCGTGTATTTACATCATAATTATCAACACGCAGGCCCTAATAATAATAATTACATTAATGATATTACGATTATTAGAAGAAAATTATGATTTGAATGTTATGAGAAAAGGGCAAGACTCGATGATGTTGATGGCCTCTATCTAGGTGTAATCTACTCTCTTTCAACAAATTTTAAAAAGTCTATGCGATCCACATTTAATCTACTTGAGGAATGAAGTAGAAAAGGGATTTAAGTCGAATTTTCAAATTTTAGAGGATGACGAATAGAGATTTGGGATAGAGTACGTGTTCCAAAAGACTTGGGTATCAGGAACCATGTCCTGAAGGAAGATCATACTTCAATGTGCACCATGTTTCCTGGTGGCACTAAGATGTATAGAGATCTCCAAAATCATTATCTGTGGGAAGTCATGAAGGAGATTGCCATATATGTTTTAAAGTGTTTGAGTTGTCAACAAATCAAAGCATAACATCAGAGACCTGGAGGTTTGTTGCAACCTTTAGATATTCTTAAATTGAAATGGAAATGTGTTACCATGGATTTTGTTTCAGGACTATCCAGAACCTCCAGAAATCATGATGCTATTTGGGTTATCATTGATCGATTAACCAAATATGCACGTTTCCTACTAATCGATATGTCTTATTCTCTTGATAAGCTTGTGGATTTAGATATTAATGAAATAGCAAGACTTCATGGTGTTCTAGAAGATAACATCTCTAATGGAGACTCCAGATTTCTTTCAGGATTATGGAGAAGGTTACAGCAATCTATAATCTTTAAAGTCAAGTTTCGCATTGCTTATCACCCTCAAACCGATGGTCAAATAGAAAGAACCATTCAAACTCTTGAAGATTTGCTTAGAGCCTATATCATGGATTAGAAAGGTGAGTGAGATAAAGATATATCTTTTTATGAATTCACTTACAATAATAGTTACCATTCGAGGATTCAAATGGCTCCTTTTGAGGATTTGTATGGGCGTAGCTACAGAACGACTATATGTTGGGAGGAAGTTGGTGATAGAAAGTTGTTAGCACCATATAAAGTACAAGAGATTGCCGAAAAGATTTGAGTTATAAGAAAAAGGCTTAAGATTGCTCGAAGTCGCCGAATGAATTATGTTGACAATAGAATAAGAGATGGTGAATTTCAAGGAGAGGATTTTGTATTCCTGAGGTCTTCCCATAAAAAGACATTGTAAGATTTTGGAAGAAAGAAAAGTTAAGCCTAAGGTTTTTTGGAACTCTGAGGTCATTGAGAGGATTGATTTTATTGCTTATAGGCTTTGCCTTGCAACCATCTTTATGTCACATCCATGATATATTTAATGTTTTAATGCTCAGAAAATATATACCAGTTTCCTGTTATATCATCAAGTATGAGCCGTTTGCGATCGAAAATGACTCGTCTTACATGGAATAGCCTACTTAGACCATTAATAAGAAAGAGAAGATCCTAAGAAATAGAAATGGCTAATAGATAGTAAGACTTCATAGTGTTTCAAAAGAGATTGACTTGTAAATTTATATAGCAATTTGAGTTTTTCTTTTGATTGGATTGTAAATTTATATAGCAATGAAATAGTAAGACTTCATGGTGTTTCAAAAGAGATCATCTCTAATAGATACTCAATATTTCTTTCAAGATTATGGAGAAGGTTACAAGAATCTTTGGGCACGAAAGTCAAGTGTTGCAATGCTTATCACCCTCAAAACGATGGTTAATCAGAAAGAACCATTTGAACTCTTAAAGATTTGCTTAGAGCCATATCATGGATTGGATAGGAGATTGGGATAAAGATGTCCCTTGTTGAATTTACTAACAATAATTATTACCATTCGTGCATTCAAATGGTTCTTTATGAAGTTTTGTATGGGCGAACGTACAGAACGCCTTTATGTTTGGCGAAAGTTGGCGATAGAAAGTTGTTAGCACCAAACAAAGTACAAGATACTACTGAAAGGATTCAAGTTATAAAAAAAGCCTAAAGACTGTTCGAAGTCGCCAAAGGAACTATGTTGTCAAAAGAAGACGAGATATTGATTTTCAAGTAGGGGATTTTGTATTTCTGAAGGTCTCTCGTTACAAAGGCAATGTAAAATTTTGCAAGAAAGAAAAGTTAAGCCCAAGGTTCATTGGACCTTTTGAGGTAATTGAGCGCAATGGTTCTATTGCTTATAGGCTTTGCCTTGTTGCCCTCTTTATGTCACAGCCATGATATATTTCGTGTTTCAGTGCTCAGAATGTATATATCAAATTCCTCTCATATCATCAAGAATGAGCCGATTACGATCGGAAAAAACATGTCTTAAATTGAAGAGCCACTCAGACCATTGATTAGAAAAAGTAGATCCTAAGAAATAGAATCATTTCTGTCATTAAAGTAATTTGGAAGCATCATTTGACGGATGATACGACCTAGGAACTAGAGGAAGAAATGAAGAAAGGTTATCCTCGTCTTTTCGTCAAAGGAGGCATGACAAATTTAGAGCACTAAAATTTTCTTTTAAGGAGGGGAGAGTGTAATATCTTTCATTTTTGAAATTTTTGTAAGGGCTTATTTGTAAATATAAGGATTGTTTAATAATTTTTTATATTAAATAACTTTATTTTAAAAGCTTATTGTTGAGGACCTAAATGTGAATCTTAACAATTTGATATTTTTATGAAAGATTCATATTAATTTTAAAAAATAGACAACATGTACCACCAACTAAGCAAAGGATGATGTCATTTATGTTTATTCTATGGATGACACATAAGCCTCTTTCATGCATGTTTGCCACCTTTCATTCCTTGTGTTAATCAAACCTACATAATTTGAGGTGAAATTAAGGGAAATTTACCAAATGAGTAAAACTTTCTAAAACCAACGTAGGCTTCAGAAGAGAAGAGAAGAGGAATTGAAGTAGAAGAAGCTTTGCTTTGGCTTAATGTTTTGGATTAATTCCTCGCATTTGAGAATCAAATGTTTCTAAGGCTATTGTTAAATATTTTTGTTATATAAGTACACTTTGCATCTAACTAAATGTTATTGTTAAATATGAACTTATGTATTTTGTAGAGGTTTTAAAGGACTTCTCATATTTAGGATTTTGGAATGTTAAGTTTAATTTGTATAATGGTACAAACTTTTGGTGAATATTAGTTTTGTAATTGTATAGATTCCTACGCTTTTGGATTTATTATGTGGTTATCGTTTAGTTGAGATGGGTTTGGATTTTATGAATAATCAAGTGATGTGGTGTATGATTATAACTACATAGGATTAAGAAATGTTGATTATGGGTGTGAACTATGATTTGAATGGTTTGTAGTGTCCTCAAATGTAGTGTAGTTCTTGCATTAGATTGTTGATTAAATTTTAATATTATGGATTTTAAGGCAAGGTCACACCTCCTGAATGTGATAATTCGGGCGGCGTGACAGAGGAGGTATCGTAGCATGATTTGAGGATCATTGAGATATTTGATAAATTTGAGTTCAAAAATCTATTGAGGTTTTGTAAATTATATAGAGATCGAGGAAAATTTTCGTTAATGATTGTTCGGAATCTTTGATTACATGGATTTTTGAATGTTATGTTCAATTTGTATAATGATATGAAATTGTGGTAAATGTTAGTTTTGTGATTGTATTGATTCCCACACTTGTGGATCTATGAAATTGTGGTAAATGTTTAGTTGAGTTAATTTTCGATTTTTTTTAATCATTGAGTGATGTGGTGTATGATTATAATTGACAGGCTTATGAATTGTGGATTATGGGTGGAATTATGACTTGAATAATATTTAGTGTCCTCAACAAATTTAAAAAGGACAACCAGATACAATCTGATCTCATTCAACAAATTTAAACATTACTCTCGTTAAAGTATTTGGAAGCTTCATTTACGGATGATACGACTTGGGAAATAGAGGAAGAAATGAAGAATGGTTCCTGTGTGTTTTATTGAAGGAGGTAAGTAATTTAGAGGACTAAAAATTTTTGTTAAATAAGGGTAGAGTGTAATATTTCTCATTTTTGAAAAATTTCGTAAGGCTTATCTATAATGAAAGGACCTATTTGTAAATATTAGGATTATTAAATGATTTTATTGTATAAGTACACTTTTCCGTCTAACGAATTTTGGTGGTAATATGAATATATGTGTTTTGTAGTGGTTTTAAAGGACTTCTCATGTTTAGGATTTAAAGGACAACCAGATACAATCTGATCTCATTCAACAAATTTAAAAAGGACAACCAGATACAATCTGATCTCATTCAACAAATTTAAAAAGGACAACCAGATACAATCTGATCTCATTCAACAAATTTAAAAAGGACAACCAGATACAATCTGATCTCATTCAACAAATTTAAAAAGGACAACCAGATACAATCTGATCTCATTCAACAAATTTAAAAAGGACAACCAGATACAATCTGATCTCATTCAACAAATTTAAAAAGGACAACCAGATACAATCTGATCTCATTCAACAAATTTAAAAAGGACAACCAGATACAATCTGATCTCATTCAACAAATTTAAAAAGGACAACCAGATACAATCTGATCTCATTCAACAAATTTAAAAAGGACAACCAGATACAATCTGATCTCATTCAACAAATTTAAAAAGGACAACCAGATACAATCTGATCTCATTCAACAAATTTAAAAAGGACAACCAGATACAATCTGATCTCATTCAACAAATTTAAAAAGGACAACCAGATACAATCTGATCTCATTCAACAAATTTAAAAAGGACAACCAGATACAATCTGATCTCATTCAACAAATTTAAAAAGGACAACCAGATACAATCTGATCTCATTCAACAAATTTAAAAAGGACAACCAGATACAATCTGATCTCATTCAACAAATTTAAAAAGGACAACCAGATACAATCTGATCTCATTCAACAAATTTAAAAAGGACAACCAGATACAATCTGATCTCATTCAACAAATTTAAAAAGGACAACCAGATACAATCTGATCTCATTCAACAAATTTAAAAAGGACAACCAGATACAATCTGATCTCATTCAACAAATTTAAAAAGGACAACCAGATACAATCTGATCTCATTCAACAAATTTAAAAAGGACAACCAGATACAATCTGATCTCATTCAACAAATTTAAAAAGGACAACCAGATACAATCTGATCTCATTCAACAAATTTAAAAAGGACAACCAGATACAATCTGATCTCATTCAACAAATTTAAAAAGGACAACCAGATACAATCTGATCTCATTCAACAAATTTAAAAAGGACAACCAGATACAATCTGATCTCATTCAACAAATTTAAAAAGGACAACCAGATACAATCTGATCTCATTCAACAAATTTAAAAAGGACAACCAGATACAATCTGATCTCATTCAACAAATTTAAAAAGGACAACCAGATACAATCTGATCTCATTCAACAAATTTAAAAAGGACAACCAGATACAATCTGATCTCATTCAACAAATTTAAAAAGGACAACCAGATACAATCTGATCTCATTCAACAAATTTAAAAAGGACAACCAGATACAATCTGATCTCATTCAACAAATTTAAAAAGGACAACCAGATACAATCTGATCTCATTCAACAAATTTAAAAAGGACAACCAGATACAATCTGATCTCATTCAACAAATTTAAAAAGGACAACCAGATACAATCTGATCTCATTCAACAAATTAGGATTATAAATGATTTTATTGTATAAGTACACTTTTCGTCTAACGAAATTTTGTTGGTAAATATGAATATATGTGTTTTGTAGTGGTTTTAAAGGACTTCTCATGTTTAGGATTTTGGAATGTAAAGTTTAATTCGTTTAATGATAAGAACTTGTGGTAAATATGGTTTTGTGATTTTACAGATTCCCTCACTTATGAATTTATATTGTGGTTATCGTTTGTTGATTTGGTTTTAGATTTGATGAATTATTGAGGGATGTGGTGTACGATTATATCTACACAGGCTTAAGAATTGTGGATTATGAGTGTGATCTATGATTTGAATGGTTTGTAGTGTCCTCAAATGTAGTTTGGATCTTGGATTAGATTGTTGATTAAATTTGAATATTATGGTTTTTAGGCAGGGTCACACCTCCTGAATGTGATAATTCGGGCGGCGTGATAGATTAGGTATCGGAGCACGATTTGAGGATCACTGGGATATTTGATACATTTGATGTGCAAAATTCTATTGAGGTTTGGTAAATTATATAGAAATCGTGGAAAATTTTCTTTAATGACTTTTAGGTGTCTTTGATGACAATGATTTTGAATGTTATGTTTAATTTGTATAATGATATGAAATTATAGTAAATGTTAGATTTGTGATTGTATTGATTCCCATATTTGTGGATTTATGATGTGGTTATAGATTAGTTGAGTTAGCTTTTGATTTTATGAATCATCGAGTGATGTGGTGTATAATTATTACTGCAGAGGCTTATGAATTGTGGTTTATGGGTGTGAATTTTGTCTTGAATGATTTTTAGTGTCCTCAAATGTAGTTTGGATCTTGAATTAGATTGTTGACTAAATTTTAATGTTATGGATTATAAGATTGGGTCACACCTCTTGAATGTGATAATTCGGTGGGGCGTGACAGAGGTGGTATCGGAGCATGATTTGAGGATCACTTAGATATTTGATACATTTCATATGCAAATTATATTGAGGCTTAGTAAATTATATACATGTCGATGAAAGTTTTCTTTGATGTCTTTTAGGAATCTAGGATGACATGGACATCTTGTCCTATTGCTTTTATCTTCTCCTGGGTACCGTTATCACCTCCATGCTCCCGTTGCGCCTCCTCGTGTAATTCCATCAATGATATTAAGATTATTAGAAGAAAATTATGATTTGATTATTATGTGAAAAGTATTAGACTCAAAGATATTGATGGCCTCTATCTATGTGCAATCTAATCTTATTCAACAAATTTAAAACGGACAACTTTGAGAGCCACATTTAATCTAATTGAGCAATGAAGTAGATAGAGGCTTTATGGTGTAGATAGAGAAATGAAGCAGTGTTAAATTTATATAGCAATGAAATAGTAATACTTCATGGTGTTCCAAAAGAGATCATCTCTAATAGAGACTCCCGATTTTTTTCAAGATTGTGGAGAAGGTTACAAGAATCTTTGGGCACTAAAGGCAAGTGTAGCACTTTTTATCACCCTCAAAATGATGGTCAATCAGAAAGAACCATTTGAACTCTTGAAGATTTGCTTGGAGCCATATCATGGATTGGATAGGAAATTGGGATAAAGATGTCTCTTGTTGAATTAACTAACAATAATTATTACTATTCGAGCATTCAAATGGTTCGTTATGAAGTTTTGTATGGGCGAATATACAGAACGCCTATATGTTTGGCGGAAGTTGGCGATAGAAAGTTGTTAGCACCAGACAAAGTACAAGATACTACTTGAAGGATTCGAGTTATAAAAAAAATGCTAAAGACAATTCGAATTCGTCAAAGGAACTATGTTGCCAAGAGTAGACGAGATATTGAATTTCAAGTAGGGGATTTTGTATTCCTGAAGGTCTCCCCTTACAAAGGCATTTTAAAATTTTGGAAGAAAGAAAAGTTAAGCCGAAGTTTTATTAGACCTTTTGATGTAATTGAGCGGAATGGTTCTATTGCTTATAGGCTTTGCCTTGCTGCCCTCATTATGTCACAGCCATGATATATTTCGTGTTTCAATGCTTAGAATGTATATATTAGATCCCTCTCATATCATCAAGAATGAGCCAATTGCGATCGGAAAAAACTTGTCTTAAATTGAAGAGCTACTCAGACCATTGATTAGAAAAAACATCCTAAGAAATAGAATCATTTCTGTTGTTAAAGTAATTTGGAAGCATCATTTTAGGGATGATACGACCTAGGAACTAGAGGAAGAAATGAAGAAAGGTTATCCTCGTCTTTTCGTCAAAGAAGGCATGACAAATTTAGAGGGCTAAAATTTTCTTTTAAGGAGGGGAGAGTGTAATATCTTTCATTTTTGAAAATATTCTAAGGGCTTATTTGTAAATATAAGGATTGTTTAATAATTTTTTATATTAAATAACTTTATTTTAAAAGCTTATTGCTGAGGACCTAAATGTGAATGTTAGCAATTTGATATTTTAATGAAATATTTGTTTTATGGATGACACGTAAGGTTCTTTCATGCATGTTTGCCATATTTCAATCCTTGTGTTAAGCAAACCTACGTAATTTTAGGTGAAATGAAGGGAAAATTTACTAAATGAGTAAAACTTGCTAAAACCAACGTTGGCTTTAGAAGAGAAGAGAAGAGGAATTGAAGTAGAAGAAGTTTTGCTTTGTCTTGATGTTTTGGATTAAATCCTTGCATTTGAGAATCAAATGTTTCTAAGGCTAGTGTTAAATATTTTTGTTATAGAAGTACACTTTGCATCTGACTAAATGTTATTGGTAAATATGAACTTATGTATTTTGTAGAATTTTTAAACGACTTCTCATATTTAGGAATTTGGAATGTTAAGTTTAATTTGTATAAGGATACGAACTTTTGGTAAATATTGGTTTTGTGATTGTATAGATTCCTACGCTTTTGGATTTATTATGTGGTTATCGTTTAGTTGAGTTGGCTTTGGATTTTATGAATAATCGAGTGATGTGGTGTATGATTATAACTACATAGGCTTACGTAATGTGGATTATGGGTGTGAACTATGATTTGAATGGTTTGTAGTGTCCTCAAATATAGTTTGGATCTTGAATTAGATTGTTGATTAAATTTTAATATTATTGATTTTAAGGCAGGGTCACACCTCCTGAATGTGATAATTTGGGCAGCTTAACAAAGGAAGTATCGGAGAATGATTTGAGGATCACTGAAATATTTGATAAATTTGATTTTCAAAACCCTATTTAGGTTTGGTAAATTATATAGAGATCGAGGAAAATTTTCGTTAATGACTTTTAGGAATCTTTGATGACAAGGATTTTGGAATTTTATGTTTAATTTGTATAATGATATGAAATTATGGTAAATGTTAGTTTTGTGATTGTATTGATTCCCACACTTGTGGATTTATGATGCGGTTATAGTTTAGTTGAGTTAGCTTTCGATTTTATGAATCATTGAGTAATGTGGTGTATGATTATTACTGCATAGGCTTATGAATTATGGATTATGGGTGTGAATTATGACTTGAATGATATTTTGTGTCCTCAAATGTAGTTTAGATTCTGAATTAGATTGTGGATTAAATTTAATATTATGGATTATAAGATTGGGTCACATCTCTTGATTGTGATAATTCGGTGGGGCATGACATAGGTGGTATTGGAGCTTGATTTGAGGATCATTCAGATATTTGATACATTTCATATGCAAATTATATTGAGGTTTAGTAAATTATATATAGGTCGATGAAAATTTTCTTTGATGTCTTTTAGGAATTTGGATGACATGGACATCTGGTCCTCTTGCTTTATCTTCTCGTGGGTCCCGTTATCACGTCCAAGCTCCCGTCGCTCCTCCTTTTGTAATTACTTCATAATCACAGACTCGTAGGCCTTAATAATTATAATTTCATCAATGATATTTAATTATTTGAAGAAAATTATGATTTGATTATTATGACAAAAGGATTAGACTTAAGTATATTGATGGCCTCTATCTATGTGCATTATGATCTTATTCAAAAATTTAAAACGGACAACTTTGAGAGCCACATTTCATCTAATTGAGGAATGAAGTAGATATATGCTTTATGGTGTAGATAGAGGAATGAAGTAGTGCTAAATTTATATTGCAACGAAATAGTAAGATTTCATGATGTTCCGAAAGAGATGATCCCTAATAGAGACTCCAGATTTCTTTCAAGATTATGGAGAAGGTTACAAGAATCTATGGGCACTAAAGTCAAGTGTGGCACTGCTTATCATCCTCAAAACGATGGTCAATCAGAAAGAACCATTTAAACTCTTGAAGATTTGCTTAGAACCATATCATGGATTGGATAGGAGATTGGGATAAAGATGTCTCTTGTTGAATTTATGAGTGTGAACTATGATTTGAATGGTTTGTAGTGTCCTCAATTGTTGTTTGGATCTTGGATTAGATTGTCGATTAAATTTTAATAATATTTATTTTAAGGGAGGGTGACACCTCCTGAATGTGATAATTTGGGCCACGTGACAGAGGAGGTATCAGAGCATGATTTGAGGATCACTGAAATATTTGATAAATTTGATTTGCAAAATTCTATTGAGGTTTGGTAAATTATATAGTGATCGCGGAAAATTTTCGTTAATGACTTTTAGGAATCTTTGATGACAAGGATTTTGGAATGTTATGTTTAGTTTGTATAATGATATGTAATTGTGGTAAATGTTAGTTTTGTGATTGTATTGATTCCCACACTTGTGGATTTATGATGCGGTTATAGTTTATTTGAGTTAGCTTTCGATTTTATGAATCATTGAGTGATATGGTGTATGATTATAACTGCACATGCTTAGGAATTGTAGATTATGGGTGTGAATTAAGACTTAAATGATTAGAATCCTCAAATGTAGTTTGGATCCTGAATTAGATTGTTGATTAAATTTTAATATTATGGATTATAAAATTGGGTCACACTCTTGAATGTGATAATTCGGTGGGGCGTGACATTAGGTGGTATCGAGCATGATTTGAGGATCACCCAGATATTTGATACATTTCATATGCAAATTATATTGAGGTTTAGTAAATTATATACAGGTCGATGAAAATTTTCTTTGATGTCTTTTAGGAATCTTGGATGACATGGACATCTGGTCCTCTTGCTTTTATCTTCTCGTGGGTCCCGTTATCACGTCCATAGCTCCCGTCGCTCCTCCTTTGTGTAATTACATCATAATCACAGACACGTAGGCCCTAATAATCATAATTCCATCAATGATATTATGATTATTAGAAGAAAATTATGATTTGATTATTATGAGAAAAGGATTAGACTTAAGGATATTGATGGCCTCTATCTATGTGTAATATGATCTTATTCAACAAATTTAAAACGGTACAACTTTGAGAGCCACATTTAATCTAATTGAGGAATGAAGTAGATGGATGCTTTATCGTGTAGATAGAGGAATGAAGCAGTGCTAAATTTATATAGTAATGAAATAGTAAGATTTCATGGTGATCCGAAAGAGATCATGCCTAATAGAGACTCTAGATTTCTTTCAAGGTTATGGAGAAGGTTACAAGAATCTATGGGCACTAAAGTCAAGTGTGGCACTGCTTATCATCCCTCAAAATAATGGCCAATTAGAAAGAACCATTTAATAACTCTTGAAGATTTGCTTAGAGCCATATCATGGATTGGATAGGAGATTGGGATAAAGATGTCTCTTGTTGAATTTATGAGCTGTGAACTATGATTTGAATAGTTTGTCGTGTCCTCAATGTAGTTTGGATCTTGGATTAGATTGTTGATTAAATTTTAATATTTTGGATTTTAAGGCAGGGTGACACCTCCTTGAATGTGATAATTCGGGCGGCGTGACAGAGGAGTATCGGAGAATGATTTGAGGATCACTAAATATTTGATAAATTTGATTTGCAAAATTCTATTGAGGTGTGGTAAGTTATATAGAGATCGCGGAAAATTTTCGTTAATGACTTTTAGGAATCTTTGATGACAAGGATTTTGGAATGTTATGTTTAGTTTGTATAATGATATGTAATTGTGGTAAATGTTAGTTTTGTGATTGTATTGATTCCCACACTTGTGGATTTATGATGCGGTTATAGTTTATTTGAGTTAGCTTTCGATTTTATGAATCATTGAGTGATATGGTGTATGATTATAACTGCACATGCTTAGGAATTGTAGATTATGGGTGTGAATTAAGACTTAAATGATTAGAATCCTCAAATGTAGTTTGGATCCTGAATTAGATTGTTGATTAAATTTTAATATTATGGATTATAAATTGGGTCACACGTCTTGAATGTGATAATTCTGTGGGGCGTGACTTAGGTGGTATCAAAGCATGATTTGAGGATCACCCAGATATTTGATACATTTCATATGCAAATTATATTGAGGTTTAGTAAATTATATACAGGTCAATGAAAATTTTCTTTGATGTCTTTTAGGAATCTTGGATGACATGGACATCTGGTCCTCTTGCTTTTATCTTCTCGTGGGTCCCGTTATCACGTCCATGCTCTCGTCGCTCCTCTTTGTGTAATTACATCATAATCACAGACACGTTGGCCCTAATAATCATAATTCCATCAATGATATTATGATTATTAGAAGAAAATTATGATTTGATTATTATGAGAAAAGGATTAGACTTAAGGATATTGATGGCCTCTATCTATGTGTAATATGATCTTATTCAACAAATTGAAAACGGTCAACTTTGAGAGCCACTTTTAATCTAATTGAGAAATGAAGTAGATGGAGGCTTTATCGTGTAGATAGAGGAATGAAGCAATGCTAAATTTATATAGTAATGAAATAGTAAGATTTCATGGTGATCCAAAAGAGATCATGCCTAATAGAGGCTCTAGATTTCTTTCAAGGTTATGGAGAAGGTTACAAGAATCTATGGGCACTAAAGTCAAGTGTGGCACTTCTTATCACCCTCAAAATAATGGCCAATTAGAAAGAACCATTTAAATAAACTCTTGAAGATTTGCTTAGAGCCATATCATGGATTGGATAGGAGATTGGGATAAAGATGTCTCTTGTTGAATTTATGAGCGTGAACTATGATTTGAATAGTTTGTCGTGTCCTCAAATGTAGTTTGGATCTTGGATTAGATTGTTGATTAAATTTTAATATTTTGGATTTTAAGGCAGGGTGACACCTCTTGAATGTGATAATTCGGGCGGCGTGACAGAGGAGTTATCGGAGAATGATTTGAGGATCACTAAAATATTTGATAAATTTGATTTGCAAAATTCTATTGAGGTGTGGTAAGTTATATAGAGATCGAGGAAAATTTTCGTTAATGACTTTTAGGAATCTTTCATGACAAGGATTTTTGAATGTTATGTTTAGTTTGTATAATGATTTGAAATTGTGGTAAATGCTAGTTTTGTGATTGTATTGATTCCCACACTTGTGAATTTATAATGCGGTTATAGTTTAGTTGAGTTAGCTTGCGATTTTATGAATCATTGAATGATGTGGTGTATGATTATAACTGCACATGCTTAGGAATTGTGGATTATGGGTGTGAATTATGACTTTAATGATTTTTAGTATCCTCAAATGTAGTTTGTATCATGAATTAGATTGTTGATTAAAAGTTAATATTATGGATTTTAAGATTGGGTCACACCTCTTGAATGTGATAATTCGGTGGGGCGTGACATAGGTGGTATCGGAGCATGATTTGAGGATCACTCAGATATTTGATACATTTCATATGCAAATTATATTGAGGTTTAGTAAATTTTATACAGGTCGATGAAAATTTTCTTTGATGTCTTTCAGGAATCTTGAATGACATGGACATCTGGTCCTCTTGCTTTTATCTTCTCATGGGTTCCGTTATGACGTCCATGCTCCCGTCGCTCCTCCTTGTGTACTTACATCATAATCACAGACACGTAGGCCCTAATAATCATAATTCCATCAATGATATTATGATTATCAGAAGAAAATTATGATTTGATTATTATGAGAAAAGGATTATACTCAAGGATATTGATGGCCTCTATCTATGTGCAATGTGATCGTATTCTACTTTGAGAGCCACATTTGATCTTATGGAGGAATGAAGTAGATAGAGGCTTTATGGTGTAGATAGAGGAATGAAACAGTGCTAAATTTATATAGCAATAAAATAGTAAGATTTCATGGTGTTCCAAAAGAGATAATCCCTAATAGAGACTCCAGATTTCTTTCAAGATTCTGGAGAAGGTTACAGGAATCTATGGGCACTAAAGACATGTGTGGCACTGCGTATCACCCTCAAAATAATGGTCAATCAGTAAGAACCATTAAAACTCTTGAAGATTTGCTTAGAGCCATATCATGGATTGGATAAGAGATTGGGATAAAGATGTCTCTTGTTGAATTTATGAATGTGAAGTATGATTTGAATGGTTTGTAGTGTCCTCAAATGTAGTTTGGATCTTGGATTAGATTGTTGATTAAATTTTAATATTATGGATTTTAAGGCAGAGTCACACCTCCTGAATGTGATAATTCGGGCGGCGTGACAAAGGAGGTATCGGAGCATGATTTGAGGGTCATTGAAATATTTGATAAATTTGATTTGCAAAATTCTATTGAGGTTTGGTAAATTATATATAGATCGAGGAAAATTTTCGTTAATGACTTTTAGGAATCTTTGATGACAAGGATTTTGGAATGTTATGTTTAATTTGTATAATGATATGAAATTGTGGTAAATGTTAGTATTGTGATTGTATTGATTCCGACCCTTGTGGATTTATGATGCGGTTATAGTTTAGTCGAGTTAGCTTTCGATTTTATGAATCATTGAGTGATGTGGTGTATGATTATTACTGCACAGGCTTATGAATTGTGGATTATGGGTGTGAATTATGACTTTAATGATATTTAGTGTCGTCAACAAATTTAAAAAGGACAACTATGAAATCCACATTTATTCTACATGAGAAATGAAGTACAAAAGGGTTGAAGCCAAAATTTCAAATTTTAGAGGATTGCTTACTGAGATTTGGGATAGAGTGTTTGTTCGAAATGACCCAAATATCAATAACTAAATCCTGAAGGAAGGTCATAATTCATGATCCTAAGAAATAGAATCATTGCTCTCGTTAAAGTAATTTGGAAGCATCATTTTACGAATGATACGACTAGGGAAATAGAAGAAGAAATGAAGAATGGTTATTCTCGTCTTCTTATCGAAGGAGTTATAGGAAATTTAGGGACTAACATTTTCTTTTAAGCAGGGTAGAGTGTAATATATCTCATTTTTAAAAATTTGGTAAGGGCTTATCTATAATGGAAGGACCTATTTGTAAATATGAGGATTGTTAAATGATTTTATTGTATAAGTACACTTTCCGTCTAACAAAATGTTGTTGGTAAATATGAACAAATATGTTTTGTAGTGGTTTTAAAGGACTTCTCATGTTTAGGATTTTGGAATGTTAAGTTTAATTTGTTTAATAATAAGAACTTATGGTAAATATGGTTTTGAGATTCTATAGGTTCCCACACTTGTGAATTTATAATGTGGTTATCGTTTAGTTGATTTGGTTTTAGATTTGATGAATCATTCAGGGATGTGATGTATGATTATATCTACACAGGCTTAAGAATTGTGGATTATGAGTGTGATCTATGATTTGAATGGATTGTAGTGTCCTCAAATGTAGTTTGGATCTTGGATTTGATTGTTGATTAAATTTGAATATTATGGTTTTAAGGTAGGGTCACACCTCCTGAATGTGATAATTCGGGTGACGTGACAGATTAGGTATCGGAGCACGATTTGAGGATCACTGGGATATTTGATACATTTGATGTGCAAAATTCTATTGAGGTTTGGTAAATTATATAGAGATCGAGGAAAATTTTCTTGAATGACTTTTAGGTATCTTTGATGACAATGATTTTGAATATTATGTTTAATTTGTATAATGATATGAAATTATGGTAAATGTTAGATTTGTGATTGTATTGATTCCCATATTTATGGATTTATGATGTGGTTGTAGATTAGTTGAGTTAGCTTTTGATTTTATGAATCATCGAGTGATGTGGTGTATGATTATTACTGTAGAGGCTTATGAATTGTGGTTTATGGGTGTGAATTTTGTCTTGAATGATTTTTAGTGTCCTCAAATGTAGTTTGGATAATGAATTAGATTGTTGATTAAATTTTAATGTTATGGATTATAAGATTGGGTCACACCTCTTGAATGTGATAATTCGGTGGGGCGTGACAGAGGTGGTATCGGAGCATGATTTGAGGATCACTCAGATATTTGATACATTTCATATACAAATTATATTGAAGCTTAGTAAATTATATACATGTCGATGAAAGTTTTCTTTGATGTCTTTTAGGAATCTAGGATGACATGGACATATGGTCCTATTGCTTTTATCTTCTCCTGGGTATCGTTATCACCTCCATGCTTCTGTCGTGCCTCCTCGTGTAATTACGTCATAATCATAGACACGTAGGCCCTAATAATCATAATTCCATAAATAATATTTTGGTTATTAGAAAAAAATTATGATTTGATTATTATGTGAAAAGGATATGACTCTGGGATATTGATGGCCTCTATCTATGTGCAATATGATCTCATCCAACAATTTGAAAAATGACAACTTTGAGAGCCGTATTTAATCTACTTGAGGAATAAAGTTGAAAATGGATTGAAGCCAAAATTTTGAAATTTTAAAGGATTTCCTTTTGAGATTTGTGATAGAGTATGTTTTTTAAATGACCCAGATATCAAAAACCTAATCCCGAAGAAAGTTCATAATTCAAAGTACACCTAGTATCTCGATAGCACTAAGTTGTATTGAGATATCCAAAGTCATTATTTGTGAGAAGGTATTAAAAAGGAAATTGCAATATATGTTTCAAAGTGTTTGACTTGTCGGCACATCAAAGCAGAACACCAAAGATCTGGAGGTTTTTTGCATGCTTTAGATATTCATGATTGGAAATGGTAATGTGTTACCATGGATTTTGTTTTAGGACTACCCAGAACCTTCGGAAAGCCTGATGCTCTTTGGGTTATCATTGATCGGTAATCCAAACCTGCACATTTTTGCTGATCAGTTTGACTTATTATCTTGATAGGCTTGTAAATTTATATAGCAATGAAATAGTATGACGTCATGGTGTTTTAAAAGAGATTATTTCTAATAGAGACTCTAGATTTTCTTTCAAGATTATGGAGAAGGGTATCGGAATCTATGGGCACTAATTTCATGTGTAGCATTGTTTATCACCCTCAAAACGATGGTGAATCAAAAAGGACCATTCAAACTCTTGAAGATTTGTTTTCAGCCTATATCATGGTTTAGAAAGGTGTTTGGGATAAAGATATGTCTCATGTTGAATTCACTTGTTGTAATAGTTATTATTCGAGCAATCAAATTGCTCCTTATGAAGCTTTGTATGTGCGAAGGTACAGAACGCCTATATGTTGGGAGGAAGTTGGCGATAGGAAGTTGTTAGCATTAGACAAAATACAAGGGACTACCGAAAATATTCGAGTTATAAGAGAGGCGAAATATCACTCGAAGTCGCCAAAAGAACTATGTTGACAATAGAAGACGAGATATTGAATTTCTAGTAGGGGATTTTGTATTCCTGAAGGTCTCCCCTTATAAAGGCATTGTTTGATTGTAGAAGATAGAATAGTTAAGCCAAAGGTTTATTGGACCTTTTGAGATCATTGAGAGGGTTGGTTCTATTGCTTACAGGCTTTGCCTTGCAACCATCTTTATGTCACATCTATGATATTTTTTGTTGTTTCAATGCTTGAAAAATATGTACCAGATTCCTCTCATATAATCAAGTATGAGCCGATTGCGATCGAAAAAGACTTGTCTTTCATGGAAGAGCTCACTCAGACCATTGATAAGAAAAAGAAGATCCTAAGAAATAGAATCATTCCTCTCGTTAAAGAAATTTGGAAGCAACATTTTACAGATGATACGACTTGGGAACTAGAGGAAGAAATGAAGAAAGGTTATCCTCATCTTTTCGTTGAAAGAGGTATGGTAAATTTAGAGGACTAAAATTTTCTTTTAAGGAGGGGAGAATGTAATATCTCTCTTTTTTGAAAATTTTGTAAGGGTTTATTTGTACTGTAAAGTCTGTAATAACCTATTTGAAATATAAGGATTGTTTAAAAATTATTTGTATTAAATAACTTTACATTAATAGCTTATTGTTAAAGACCTGAATGTGAATCTTGGTAATTTGATATGTTTTATGAAAGATTCATATTAAGTTAAAAAAAAAATTATAGAACTTGTGTTCTAGCCAACCTAAGGTTGGTGCTACTTATGTTTATTCTATGGATGACACGAAGCTTCTTTCGTGCATGTTTGCCAGATTGCAATTCTTGTGTTGGCCAATCCTAAATAATTAGAGTTGAAATTAAGAAAAAATTTACCAAATGAGAGAAACATGCTACAACCAATGTAGGTTTGATAAGAGAAGAGAAGAGGAATTGAAGTAGAAGAAGTTTTGCTTTGGCTTGATATTTTGGATCAATTCCTCACATTTGGGATTCAAATGTTTTTGTTGTCTAACTACACTTACGTCTAACTAAATGTTGATGGTAAATATAAACTTATGTGTCTTGTAGAGGTTTTAAAGGACTTCTCATATTTAGGATTTTTGAATGTTAAGTTTAATTTGTTTAATGATACGAACTTGTGGTAAATGTTGGTTTTGTGATTGTATAGATTGTCGCACTTAAGGATTTATGATGTGGTTATCGTTTAATTGAGTTGGCTTTGGATTTTATGAATCAACGAGTGATGTTGTGTATTATTATAACTACAGAAGCTCAAGAATTGTGGATTATGCGTGTGAATTATGACTTGAATTATTTTTAGTGTTCTCAAATGTTGTTTGGATCCTGAATTAGATTGTTGATTAAATTTTAATATTATGGATTTTAAGATAGGGTCACACCTCTTGAATGTGATAATTCGGGGGGGGCGTGACAGAGGTGGTTTCGGAGCTTGATTTGAGGATCACTGAGATATTTGATACATTTGCAGTGTAAATTATATTGAGGTTTAGTAAATTTTATATAGGTCGATGAAAATCTTCTTTGATGTCTTTTAGGAATCGTGGATGACATGGACATTTGGTCCTTTTGCTACATCTTCTCGTGGGTCTTGTTCTCACCTCCATTCTCCCATCGTGTGTCCTCGTGTAATTATATCATAATCACATACACACAAGCCCTAATAATAATAATTTTATCTTTGATATTGTGATTATTAGAAAAAATTATGATTTGAATATTATGAGAAAAGGGCAAGACTCATTGATATTGATATACCAAATCCGAAAGGAAAATCATAATTCAAAGTTCACCTAGCATCCCGGTAGCACTAAGATGTATTGAGATATACCAAGGTTTGCTGTACCGAATGATACCGCCCGGTACAGGCGGTACGTATCGGTCCGACGGCATACCGGTACTCGGACCGCTCGCTACCGGGCGGAACGAAAAATAATAATAAAATTATATATATATATATTAGAAAAAAAAGCAACGTTCGGCGATGCTGCCGAGGCCACGTGACGTTGCCTTTTTCGGCGACGTCGTCGAGGCGACGTGACGTTGATATATATATATATATATCATATATATATATGATATATATAAATAAAAAAAAATATATAATCTTATATATATATATATTAATTTTATATAAATATAAACTCGGCGACGTCGCTTCGACGACGTCACCGAGTTATATATATATATTATAATATATATATATACCGAGCGGTATATCGTTCGGTATACCGCTCGGTATACCATTTCGTACCGTACTGAGCGATCGTCGAAACTCCGGTACGGTACGAAATTTCAGACCTTGAGATACAAAGTCATTATTTGTAGTCATTATTTGTGAGAAGACATTAAAAAGGAGATTGTAGTATATGTGTCAAAGTGTTTGACTTGTCAGCAAATCAAAGTAGAACACAAAAGACCTGGAGTTTTGTTGCAACCTTTAGATATACCTGAATGGAAATGGAAATGTGTTACCATGGATTTTGTTTTAGGACTACCCAGAACCTTCAGAAAGCATGATGCTATTTTGGTTTTCATTGATCGGTTAACCAAACCTACACAATTCCTACTAATCAATTTGACTTATTCTGTTGATAGACTTGCACATTTATATAGCAATGAAATAGTAAGATCTAATGGTGTTCCAAAAGAGATCATCTCTAATAGAGGCTCTTGATTTCTTTCAAGATTATGGAGAAGGTTACAAGAATCTATGGGCACTAAAGTCAAGTGTAGCACTGTTTGTCACCCTCAAAATGATGGTCAATCAGAAAGAAATGTGAACAAATGGTAAATATGAACAAATGTGTTTTGTAGTGGTTTTAAAGGACTTCTCATGTTTATGATTTTGGAATGTTAAGTTTAATTTGTTTAATGATTAGAACTTGTGGTAAATATGGTTTTGTAATTGTATAGATTCCCACACTTGTGAATTTATAATGTGGTTATCGTTTAGTTGATTTGGTTTTAGATTTGATGAATCATTGAGGGATGTGATGTATGATTATATCTACACAGGCTTAAGAATTGTGGATTATGAGTGTGATCTATGATTTGAATGGTTTATGAGTGTGATCTACGCAGGCCCTAATAATCATAATTCAATAAATGATATTATGATTAGTAGAAAAAAATTATGATTTGATTATTATGTGAAAAGGATAAGACTCTGGGAGGACTAAAATTTAGAGGAAGAAATGAAGAAAGGTTATCCTTGTCTTTTTGTCAAAGGAGGCATGACAAATTTAGAGGACTAAAATTTTCTTTTGAGGTGAGGAGAGTATAATATCTTTCATTTTTGAAAACTTTATAAGGGCTTATTTGTATATGGAAGGTTTGTTTAGGAATTTTTTTATATTAAATAACTTTATTTTAAAAACTTATTGCTGGGTACCTAAATGTGAATCTTAGCTATTTGATATTTTTATGAAAGATTCATATTAATTTTAAAAAAATGGACAACATGTGCCACTAGCTAAGCTAAGGATGCTGCCATTTATGTTCTATGGATGACACGTAAGCTTCTTTCATGCTTGTTTGCCACCTTTCAATCCTTTTGTTAATCAAACCTATGTAATTAGATTTGAAATTAAGGGAAAATTTGCCAAATGAGGAAAACTTGCTAAAACCAACATAGGCTTCAGAAGAGAAGAGAAAAGGAATTGAAGTAGAAGTTTTGCTTTAGATTGATGTTTTGGATTAATTCCTTGCATTTGTGAATCAAATGTTTCTAAAGCTAGTGTTAAATATTTTTGTTATATAAGTACACTTTGCATCTAACTCAATGTTATTGGTAAAATGAACTTATGTATTTTGTAGAGGTTTTAAAGGACTTCTTATATTTAGAATTTTGGAATGTTATGTTGAATTTGTATAATGATACGAACTTTTGGTAACTATTGGTTTTGTGATTGTATAGAATTCTACGCTTTTGGATTTATTATGTGGTTATCGTTTAGTTGAGTTGACTTTGGATTTTATGAATAATCGAGTGATGTGGTGTATGATTATAACTACATAAGCTTCTTTCGTGCTTGTTTGCCACATTGCAATTCTTGTGTTAGCCAATCCTAAGTAATTAGAGTTGAAATTAAGAAAAAATTTACCAAATGAGGGAAGAAAAGAGGAATTGAAGTAGAAGAAGTTTTGCTTTGGCTTGATGTTTTGGATCAATTCCTCACATATGGGATTCAAATGTTTCTGAAGCTAGTGTCATATGTTTTTGTTGTCTAAGTACACTTTGCATCTAACTAAATGTTGATGGTAAAAATAAACTTATGTGTCTTGTAGAGGTTTTAAAGGACTTCTCATGTGTAGGATTTTGGATTGTTATGTTTAATTTGTATAATGTAACGAACTTGTGGTAAATGTTGGTTTTGTGATTGTATAGATTGCCAAACTTAAGGATTTATGATGTGATTATCGTTTAATTAAGTTGGCTTTGGATTTTATAAATTATCGAGTTATGTGGTGTATTATTATAACCACACAAGTTCATGAATTGTGGATTATGTGTGTGAATTATGACCTGAATTAGTTTTCGTGTTCTCAAATGTTGTTTGGATCCTGAATTAGATTGTTGATAAAAATTTAATATTATGGATTTTAAGATAGGGTCACACCTCCTAAATATGATAATTTAGGGGGGCGTGACAGGGACGGTATCAGAGCATGATTTGAGGATCACTAAGATATTTGATACATTTGCTGTGTAAATTATATTAAGGTTTAGTAAATTATATATAGGTCGATGAAAATCTTCTTTGATGTCTTTTAGGAATCATGGATGACTTGGACATTTGGTCCTTTTGCTACATCTTCTCGTGGGTCCCGTTGTCACCTCCATGCTCTCATCGTGCTTTCTCGTGTAATTATATCATAATCACAGACACATAAGCCCTAATAAAAATAATTTCAACATTGATATTGTGATTTTTAGAAAAAAATTATGATTTGAATATTATGAGAAAAGGGCAAGACTCAATAATATTAATATCCTCTATTTGTGTTCAATCTGATCTCATTCAACAAATTTAAAAAGGACAACTTTGAGAGCCACATTTAATCTACTTGAGGAATGAAGTAGAAATGGGATTGTAGCCGAATTTACAAATTTTAGAGGATTGACTATTGAGGTTTGGTATAGAGTATGTATTCTAAATGACCCAGATATCAAGAACCAAATTCTAAAGGAAAATCATAATTCAAAGTTCACCTAGCATCCCGGTAGCACTAAGATGTATTGAGATATACAAAGTCATTATTTGTGAGAAGGCATTAAAAAGGAGATTGTAATATATGTGTCAAAGTGTTTGACTTGTCAGCAAATCAAAGCAGAACATTAAAGACCTGGAGTTTTGTAGCAACCTTTAGATATTCCTGAATGGAAATTGAAATGTGTTACCATGCATTTTGTTTTTGGACTACCCAGAACCTTCAGAAAGCATGATGCTATTTGGGTTATCATTGATCGGTTAACCAAACCTGCTCAATTCCTATTGAGCAATTTGAGTTTTTCTTTTGATTGGCTTGTAAATTTATATAGCAATGAAATAGTAAGACTTCATGGTGTTCCAAAAGAGATCATCTCTAATAGATACTCAAGATTTCTTTCAAGATTATGGAGAAGGTTACAAGAATCTCTCGGCACGAAATTCAAGTGTAGCACTGCTTATCACCCTCAAAACGATGGTCAATCAGAAAGAACCATTTGAACTCTTGAAGATTTGCTTAAAGCCATATCATGGATTGGATAGGAGATTGGGATAAAGATGTCTCCTGTTGAATTTACTAAAAATAATTATTACCATTCGAGCATTCAAATGGTTCCTTGTGAAGTTTTGTATGGGCGAACGTACAGAACGCCTATATGTTTAGCGGAAGATGGCGATAGAAAGTTGTTTGCACAAGACAAAGTACAAGATACTATTGAAAGGATTCAAGTTATAAAAAAAAGTCTAAAGACTGTTCGAAGTCGCCAAAGGAACTATGTTGCCAATAGAAGACTGTTTGAAGTCTAAAAGCCTATAAGGAATGGTTTTATTGCTTATAGGCTTTGCCTTGCTGCCCTCTTTATGTCACAGCCATGATATATTTCGTGTTTCAATGCTCATAATGTATTTATCAAATTCCTCTTATATCATCAAGAGTGAACCGATTGCGATCGGAAAAAACAAGTCTTAAATTGAAGAGCCACTCAGACCATTGTTTAGAAAAAGAAGATCCTAAGAAATAGAATCATTTCTGTCATTAAAGTAATTTGGAAGCATCATTTGACGGATGATACGACCAAGGAACTAGAGGAAGAAATGAAGAAAGGTTATCCTCGTTTTTTCGTGAAAGGAGGCATGACAAATTTAGATGACTAAAATTTTCTTTTAAGGAGGGGAGAGTGTAATATCTTTCATTTTTGAAAATTTTGTAAGGGCTTATTTGTAAATATAAGGATTGTTTAATAATTTTTTTATATTAAGTAACTTTATTTTAAAAGCTTATTGCTGAGGACCTAATTGTGAATCTTAGCAATTTGATATTTTTATGACGGATTCATATTAATTTAAAAAAATGGACAACATGTGCCACCAGCTAAGCTAAGGATGCTACTATTTATGTTTGTTCTATGGATGACACGTAAGCTTCTTTCATGCATGTTTACCACTTTTCAATCCTTTTGTTAACCGAACCTACGTAATTAGATGTGAAATTAAGTGAAAATTTGCCAAATGAGTAAAACTTGCTAAAACCAACGTAGGCTTCAGAAGAGAAGAGAAGAGGAATTGAAGTAGAAGAAGTTTTGCTTTGTCTTGGTGTTTTGGATTAATTCCTCGTATTTGAGAATCAAATGTTTCTACGGCTAGTGTTAAATATTTTTTTTATATAAGTACACTTTGCATCTAACTAAATGTTATTGGTAAATATGAACTTATGTATTTTGTTATGGTTTTAAAGGACTTCTCATATATAGGATTTTCGAATGTAGTTTAATTTGTATAATACGAACTTTTGGTAAATATTGGTTTTATGATTGTATAGATTCCTACGCTTTTGGATTTATTTTGTGGTTATCGTTTAGTTCAGTTGGCTTTGGATTGTATGAATAATCGAGTGATGTCGCCTATGATTATAACTACATAGGCTTAAGAAATGTGGATTATGGGTGTGAACTATTATTTGAATGGTTTGTAGTGTCCTTAAATGTAGTTTAGATCTTGGATTAGATGTTGATTAAATTTTAATATTATGGATTTAAGGCAAGGTCACACCTCCTGAATGTGATAATTCGGCGGCGTGACAAAGGAGGTATCGGAGCATGATTTAAGGATCACAGAAATATTTGATAAATTTGATTTGCAAAATTCTATTGGGGTTTGGTAAATTATATAGAGATCGAGGAAAATTTTCGTTAATGACTTTTAGGAATCTTTCATGACAAGGATTTTTGAATGTTATGTTTAGTTTGTATAATGATATGAAATTGTGGTAAATGTTAGTTTTGTGATGTATTGATTCTCACACTTATAATGATTTTTAGTGTCCTCAAATGTTGTTTGGATCCTGAATTAGATTGTTGATTAAATTTTAATATTATGGATTTTAAGGCAAGGTCACACCTCCTGAATGTGATAATTCGGGCGGCGTGACAAAGGAGGTATCGGAGAATGATTTGAGGATCACTCAGATATTTGATACATTTCATATGCAAATTATATTGAGGTTTAGTAAATTATATAGAGATCGAGGAAAATTTTCGTTAATGACTTTTAGGAATCTTTCATGACAAGGATTTTTGAATGTTATGTTTAGTTTGTATAATGATATGAAATTGTGGTAAATGTTAGTTTTGTGATTGTATTGATTCTCACACTTATGGATTTATAATGCGGTTATAGTTTAGTTGAGTTAGCTTTCGATTTTCTGAATCATTAAGTGATGTGGTGTATGATTATAACTACATAGGCTTAAGAAATGTGGATTATGGGTGTGAATTAAGACTTAAATGATTTTTAGTGTCCTCAAATGAAATGTTGTTTGGATCCTGAATTAGATTGTTGATTAAATTTTAATATTATGGATTATAAGATTGGGTCACACCTCTTGAATGTGATAATTCGGTGGGGCGTGACATAGGTGGTATCGGAACATGATTTGAGGATCACTCAGATATTTGATACATTTCATATGCAAATTATATTGAGGTTTAGTAAATTATATACAGGTCGATAAAAATTTTCTTTGATGTCTTTTAGGAATCTTGGATGACATGGACATCTGTTCCTCTTGCTTTTATCTTCTCGTGGGTCCCGTTATCACGTCCATGCTCTCGTCGCTCCTCTTTGTGTAATTACATCATAATCACAGACACGTAGGCCCTAATAATCATAATTCCATCAATGATATTATGATTATTAGAAGAAAATTATGATTTGATTATTATGAGAAAAGGATTAGACTCAAGGATATTGATGGCCTCTATCTATGTGTAATATGATCTTATTCAACAAATTGAAAACGGTCAACTTTGAGAGCCACTTTTAATCTAATTGAGAAATGAAGTAGATGGAGGCTTTATCGTGTAGATAGAGGAATGAAGCAATGCTAAATTTATATAGTAATGAAATAGTAAGATTTCATGGTGATCCAAAAGAGATCATGCCTAATAGAGGCTCCAGATTTCTTTCAAGGTTATGGAGAAGGTTACAAGAATCTATGGGCACTAAAGTCAAGTGTGGCACTTCTTATCACCCTCAAAATAATGGCCAATTAGAAAGAACCATTTAAATAAACTCTTGAAGATTTGCTTAGAGCCATATCATGGATTGGATAGGAGATTGGGATAAAGATGTCTCTTGTTGAATTTATGAGCGTGAACTATGATTTGAATAGTTTGTCGTGTCCTCAAATGTAGTTTGGATCTTGGATTAGATTGTTGATTAAATTTTAATATTTTGGATTTTAAGGCAGGGTGACACCTCTTGAATGTGATAATTCGGGCGGCGTGACAGAGGAGGTATCGGAGAATGATTTGAGGATCACTAAAATATTTGATAAATTTGATTTGCAAAATTCTATTGAGGTGTGGTAAGTTATATAGAGATCGAGGAAAATTTTCGTTAATGACTTTTAGGAATCTTTCATGACAAGGATTTTTGAATGTTATGTTTAGTTTGTATAATGATTTGAAATTGTGGTAAATGCTAGTTTTGTGATTGTATTGATTCCCACACTTGTGAATTTATAATGCGGTTATAGTTTAGTTGAGTTAGCTTGCGATTTTATGAATCATTGAATGATGTGGTGTATGATTATAACTGCACATGCTTAGGAATTGTGGATTATGGGTGTGAATTATGACTTTAATGATTTTTAGTATCCTCAAATGTAGTTTGTATCATGAATTAGATTGTTGATTAAAAGTTAATATTATGGATTTTAAGATTGGGTCACACCTCTTGAATGTGATAATTCGGTGGGGCGTGACATAGGTGGTATCGGAGCATGATTTGAGGATCACTCAGATATTTGATACATTTCATATGCAAATTATATTGAGGTTTAGTAAATTTTATACAGGTCGATGAAAATTTTCTTTGATGTCTTTCAGGAATCTTGAATGACATGGACATCTGGTCCTCTTGCTTTTATCTTCTCATGGGTTCCGTTATGACGTCCATGCTCCCGTCGCTCCTCCTTGTGTACTTACATCATAATCACAGACACGTAGGCCCTAATAATCATAATTCCATCAGTGATATTATGATTATCAGAAGAAAATTATGATTTGATTATTATGAGAAAAGGATTATACTCAAGGATATTGATGTCCTCTATCTATGTGCAATCTGACCTTATTCAACAAATTTAAAACGGACAACTTTGATAGCCACATTTAATCTACTTGAGGAATGAAGTAGAAAAGGGATTGAAGTCAAATTTTAAAATTTTAGAGGATTGCCTATTTAGATTTGGGATAGAGTATGTGTTCTAAATGACCTAGGTATCAAGAACCAAATCGTGAAGGAAGGTCATGTTTAAAAGTACACCTAGCATCCTGGTAGCACTAAGATGTATTGTGATATCCAATGTCATTTTTTTGTTAAAAGGTACTAAAAAGGAAATTGCAATATATGTTTCAAATTGTTTGACTTGTCAGCACATCAACGCAGAACACCAAAGACCTGGATGTTTGTTGCAACATTTAGATATTCGTGAATGGAAATTGAAATGTGTTACCGTGGATTTTGTTTCAGGACTACCCATAACCTTTGGAAAGCTTGATGCTATTTGAGTTATCATTGATCGGTTACCTAAACCTGCACATTTGTTACTGATCAATTTGACTTATTCTCTTGATAGACTTGCAAATTTATATAGCAATGAAATAGTCTGTTTATTCTCTTGATAGTTGTCAAGTGACAGTTGAGTCTGTTTATAAAAGAATAAAATCATTTTTGTGGGAAGAATTATCACAAAATATGTAACAATTGGAATGATTAAAAGTTTTTTCCTCTAACAGCAAAATAGAAGACAATTTTTTCTTTGTTTTTTAAGAAGAAATGACATGGCTTTTCATTGGATGTGATAAAATAATTGGTGACGGACAACACAAATAATTGACGATGATTTTAAGTGTATCAAGCATGATTCACCTTCGTATCTTATATCGTTACTTCAAGCTTATCGTCTTATACAAAGGGACAGTTGTTGCTATCATGGATATATAAATGAGTCTTCAGATCTCGAAACTAATCTAAATGAAATTCCTGTGGTCAGAGAGTTTTCTGATGTATTCTCGGATGACTTGTCCGGATTACCTCCAAATGGAGAAGGTGAATTTGCTATTGATTTGGTCCTCGGGACAACCCTAATATTGAAGCCACCCTATAGAATGACACCACTAGAGTTAGTGGAATTAAGGCAATTACTTTTGCTCTAATGATTCGGAGATATTATTTATATGGCCGAACATTTGAAATATTTACCGATCACAAGAGTTTAAAGTATATTTTACCCTGAAAGAATTAAATATGTGACAACGACGATAGATAAAAATTCTAAAGGATTATGATTGCACCATCTGTTATCACTTAGTTAAAGCCAATGTTGTAGTTGATACTCTTGATAGAAAATTTATAAGTTTTATGGCTAATCTGGTCGCGAAGCAATGGGAGTCATTGGAAAATAATTATGACCAAAATATTTTAATGAAAGTGCGAGATTCAGTGATATTTATAGCCTCTGTCCAGGTTTACTCTGATCTCATTCGATAAATTAAGGAAAGACAAGTACAAGATCCACTTTTAGTCTACTTGAGGAATGAAATATAAAAGGAATTCGTGTCAGATTTTTGAGTTTCCAAGGATGGCCTATTGAGATTTCGTGATAGAGTATTCGTCCCTAGTAATCGAAATATAAGTAAACAAATCTTGGTGGAAGGTCATAATTTCTAGTACACAATGCATCCTGATAGCTCATATTTAGTGATATGAGAGGGATTCGATATATACTTTTAAAGCATTGACTATCGGTTTGAGAGTGATAAGCAGTGCTAAACTTGATTTAAGTGTTCATAGATTCCTATACTCTTCTTCGAAATCTAGAAAAATAAAGAGATTTGCAAAGGGACAAAGGCCAATAATCAAAAATGGATATCAGATTTAAAGCTCCGAGCATATGCTGATGTGATAGACAAAGCTATGTAAATCGAAAATGACATTTTGGAAATTCAAGAGATCAGGGGCGAGAATGGGAAGGATAAGCTTCGCAATAAAAATAAGAGAGGAAATAAATCAGAAAGTGGTAACAAGATGGTTAAGACATCTAGATTTGGGAATTAAATCATGAAACATGTCAGTGTTTTCTGGTTATCGAAGCCAATTTTGCTTGTGGAAAGTTGGATCGTAAAGTACAAGATTGCTCTCCGAATAAAAAAGAAAGAGTCATTGCCTCCTAGATCATTGGCCCATGCCAAAGTGTATACTATCATTGTACCTGATTTTAGAACTTTTAAATCGATGGTCGTAGGTATTATTCAAGTTTCTAATAGAAATACAAATGTTTTGTTTGACCCTGGTTCTAATCTATCTTTTGTTTGACAATATTTTGCTAATCAATTGGGTGTTCAACCTAAACCATTGAATTATATGCTATATGTAACTATGGCTGATGGGGATTCTTTGTTAACAAACTTGATCTATCCATTTTATTTGATTTCTATTGGAGAATACAAACTTCTTGTTGATTTGATTCTCCTTGAGATTCGGGATTTCGATATTATACTTAGCATGGATTGAATATCTTCCTATCTTGCCAGTAATAATTGTAATATAGAACGATAATTTTTTGCATACCAAATCAGCCCATCTTTTAATTTAAGTGTATCAGGCATGATTCACCTTCGTGTCTTATATCGATATTTCAAGCTTATCGTCTTATATTGCCTTCTAATATTTTGGAGATTAGAAGCTTTTTGGATTTAGTTGGATACCATAGAAGATTTATAGAAGGCTTTTCAAAAATAGCAATACCCTTGACCAGGTTAACACAAAAGAATATAAAGTTCGTATGAGATAATAAATGTCAATGAAGTTTTCAAGAATTGATAAAGAAATTAACCAGTGCTCCTATCTTGGTGATTCCTTCAGGGGGAGAAGGTTTTGTAGTGTATAATGATGCCTCACTATAAAAGTTTGGTTGTGTTCTAATGCAAAATGAGAGGGTAATTGCTTATGCGTTTAGGCATTTAAAGCCTCATATGAATTATCCTACCCATGACTTAGAGCTAGCAGCTATCATTTTTGCACTGAAATTTTGGTGGCATTATCTTTATGGACAAACTTTTGAAATCTTCACAGATCATAAGAGTCTCAAATACATTTTCCCTCAGAAATATTTAAAGATGAGACAAAGAAGGTTGAACTTTCTAGAGGATTATGATTTTAATATCAACTACCATCCTAGGAAGGCTAATGTAGTTGTTAATGCCTTAAGTAGACTTATAGTCTTGTAGCCTATATGAATATTCAAAGGAATTCTTTGATAACAGAGTTGGCAGACTTAAAACTTAAACTTTTATCGAAGACAAATAAATGTTTTTCTTGTGTGTCTGATAATACAATCATATTTGGTAGAAAAGGTTAAAGAAGATCAGAAGAAAGATGCATATTATCAAATGATAGTTAAGGAGAGCTTAAGGATCTAGACTCGAATTCCTCCAAGCCGAAGATAGTTCTATTACATTCCACAACCGACTTTGTGTTGCCGAAAGCTATCCAATAAAGATGCAATTATTAGAGGAGGCACATAAATCAAAATTTAATATCCATCCCGGGACTACCAAGATGTATCGGGATTTATGCCAAAACTACTGGTAGCATGGTATGAAGAGAGATATTGCAGAGTTTGTTTGATATGCCAGTAGGTGAAGGCAGAACATTGAGTACCTACGGGAAAATTGCAAAGGAATTCAATTCATAAATGGAAGTGGGAGCAAGTCACGATGGATTTTGTGATTGAATTACCCAAGACTGCATAAGGATATGATGGAATTTTGGTAGTAGTAGACAGACTTACTAAATCTGCTCACTTCTTCCTTGTTAATAAGAAGTATTCATTGGATAAACCAAAGCTTATATATTAAGGAGATTATTCGATATCATGGGGTGCTAGTTAGTATTATCTCAGATAGAGATCTAAGGTTCACCTCTAAGTTTTGATAAAGTCTACAAAAATATTTGGACATACAGGGGAGTCATGAGGTTTGGTCAAAGGGGGAAGTTAGCCCTTAGATTTATTGGCCCATTTGAGATCTTACAAAAGGTCAGGACTGTGGCATACAGATTAGCATTGCCTCCAATTTTGGCTGGCATCTATGATGTATTCCATGTGTCTATGCTTTGGAGATATATCAGGAATCCATCACATATCATATCTTACCAACCTTTATGACTAAGAGATGATGCCATTTTGTAGAATAACCAACCTAGATTTTGAAAAGGAAAGAACATGTTCTAGGGAATAAAATTATACATTTGGTAAAGATTTATTGGCAACACCATTCAAACCAAGAGGCAAAGTGGGAAAGAGAAGAAAATATGCAAGAGTAGTATCCTCATCTATTCTATTAAGATAAGTTAAATTTGGGAACCAAATTTCCTTTAGGAGGGAAAAAATATAATCAAATCAAATGTTTAATTTAGAAATCTTTTTTTTTACTTGCCATTGTAATTTAAGAAATACTAATCTTATTTCCTTGTTTGCTATTGCGAATTAGGAAATGACTATTAAGCATTCCAAATATGATGATATCATATTTATTAATATATTAAATAAAAATAATTCATATTAAATATGCACGAAAATTAAGGAATGGATGCTCACCTCCTTCGTTCTTCACCTAGCCGAGACCAACGGGAGGAACGATGAGTTACATCCTGCTAAGGAGAGGTAGGTTTCCCTACCTTTTTTTAAAATAAAAGTTTTTATTTCGATTCAATGTTGAAATTTTTGTAAGGGATTCTTCAATCCTCTTCAATACTAGCTCAGCTTCTTGAAACTTCTCTTACTATCGCCTCTCTAATTTCCCTCCCTTGCTATCCCTTTCCTTGTATAGTTGTAGAGGGGTAAAACTCCTTATTAGAGAAGGACTAGAGTCCAACTCTTAGTCCACACAAAGGACTCCTAGATTCTCAATTGGAGTTTAACTCTGAGTCTCATATAGGGACTCCTACTCAGTTTGCTTAACTTGAGTCAAACTCCAATTGAGCTCGGGCTTGTGTCTTTGGGTTGGCCGAACTTGGAGTTGAGTGGTGATAAGGAATTTACCAACAATTGACACGCAATCGCCATGTGTCATCCAAGCCATCCGCCAACGTGTACAAAGATTCAAAATAGAGAAACACAAGCTTCCTTCTCGTTCATCATGGCAAGAAAGTTAATCACAAAGTTCCTTCTCTCCCTTTATGACAAGGAAAGCAATCCTAAACTCTCTTTAGTCAACGACACTCGAGGTCACAACAAGTTGGTTTCATCATCTCTAGTCATGGTTCCCTGTATTTGGAGTTGAATATGAAATTGAAGATGGGGAAACTTTGGTTCACCGGCTTCTTTTGTGAACCACTTTGTTGAATCAGATTCTACCCTTTGTATCCTACGTGACTATTTTAGCACCTCATCTCATGGGACTAACCTTCGTTTTAACAATGGTGTATTCGTCCAAACCCTTCTCTTGGTCGATCACCAAGTCATACATCAAAGGTAGTATTGATGGCTCAAACACATTCAAGTTCCCCGTACATCTCTATGTACAGAGGCAACGTGAGTTGGCATTCATTGTCTCCAATCCGCTTTAAGACTTTGAATGGTTAATATCGAATGAGCTCGAGTTTATTTCCTTTGTCTTTCGGTCATTCCTTCCCCAAGTGCAGCTAATCAAGGTCACGTTATTGGAATTGGCCCTTAATTAGTGATTTAAAAAACGCTAGGCACCAAAAGGCGCCAAGGTCCCAAAACGCCTGAGGTTCTTTGAAATATTGAAATATACAAAATATATAATATCATTAATAATTTAAATAAAAATATGACATTAAATGAAAATTCTACTATTAACAGTATATTACTTATTGTTAACAATAGTTAGAGGGGGAGAAAAGAACTGTTAACAATAACAGAGGGGGATAAAAGAGTCATTAGCAATGGAAATTGACAGTAGAATGTGGCAGCAATAGCAATGAGAAGGTAGAAGTGAGAAGCTGGTAGCAATAGCAGTGGAGGATTAGTTTAAGACAGCTGCAGCAATAGTGGCAGAAGTTCCTAAGGGTGTCTATCGGTGGTGGAGGAACTTGTGGTCCTCTCCCTCGACAGTGGAAGGAATTGCACACGGAGCGGTGACGAAAGGAAGCTACGACTATTATTAGGCTGTCGAACTTGTCTGTTGGCGACAAAGGAAGGGTCGGTCCGTTGCGTCTACGGCGGAGGCAGCGGCAAAAAGCGTCGATGGCGAAGGCAGAAGCAGCGCTAGGGTTGGCTCGAGGTTGCGTAGGCATGAAGGGTGGCTTTCGATGGTAAGAAATTACGTTACTAATTACTATTTAACCAAACCAAACATAAAAGTCTGGTTCTTTTGCCTTATTTGAATCGGGCGCTCGCCCCAACTTAACGCTTAGGTTAGGGTTGGCTCAGGGTCGTGCATGTGTGAAGGGTGGCTTTTGATGGTAAGAAACTACATTACTAACTACTGCGTAACCAAACTAGACTTAAAAGTCTGGTTCGGTTGCCTTATTTGAACTGGGCGCTCGTCCCAACCCAGCATCGCCTAGTCCACACATGAGGTACTCAGGCCTCACCTCGTCTCGCCCGAGCACCTATTTAAATCACTACCCTCGACACGATGTTAATCATCTCTCTTTCCTTTTTGATAAGCCCATTGAAAATGTTCTCTACACCAATTGAAGTGGGTGATGAACAATGTAGATCAATGTAAACAATTTTATACTCATCAATACTTGATGACTTGGTGATGCACAAGTAACTCTTTGTCCTACATTGGGTAGTTCTTTTGAAATACTTGGAACATCTGGAGTGGTACATATCGATTTACATATATCGATATGCACTTGTATTTCAAAGATAAAGGGAGAAGAGGGAGACACTGAGGAGGATGAGGAGGAAGGAGAAAGAAAAATAAGTAAGGGGAAGGAAGAAGTGGAAGGAGGAAGATGTTGTTGTAAAGGTGTTCAATGTAATGTTTGTGCTTTCGGTGTTGTTTATGCCTTGGACAACATCTAAGAGGCTTGTAGTAGGCTTAATAACTTTGGTTAGGTTTCATGGCTGTTTTTGGCTTATAATCGTAGCTTAGGTGCGACCATCACGTGTAGGCAAAACCATCCAAAAAATGGAGCCTCCAACCCGTAATAAATCGTATTTCTTGGAATGGAGATGTGACACATCAGACATTTCATATCCCTAGAATCCTAGGTGGCACATAATTTGATAGGGTTCCAGAGTAGTGTGCAAGGATGGTCTATTGCACGATTCTAAATTGTCGCATAAGCACTTGCATGGTGGGGACCTTTTGTGCTCAATGAGATACCTTGAACCCTTAGTCACGCGACCATTCAAAGCTTGCAAAACCCATCTTTGTATTATATATTGTTTATAATGTGTTTATTGTCCTTGTGTTAGTTGGTCTCTCCATCTTTGCATATATGCAATGCAAAATACAAAGACTTTACAAGCTTTGAATTATCATGTGATCAAGGGTTCAAGGTAGCCCATCACGTACAAAATGTTCCCCACCACACAAGTTCTCATGTGATACCACTATAGAATTGAGTAATAGGCGATCCTCGGACACTACTTTAGAGCCCAATCCAATAATGTGCCACTTCTGAGATGTTTGACATGTCACATCAATGATAGTTCTGCCTATACGTGATGATCTCATCTAACCTGCAATTATAAACTAGAAACGACCATGAAACCTAACTAGTTGTCAAGTCTATTGTGAGCCTCTTACATATAAAATCTAATATAAATTAGATTGGTTTTAGTACAATCATTCTAATCGAGACCATCCGCCAGTCTCGACAATGATAACCATGACACTGAGCACCTCACAAGGGTGTCCCTATCATATCTTTGGTTTGGAATTAAGGACGAGGAGCTCTGATTCCCAATAGGGAGTCTGAACAATAAATCAATAATGGGAGTTCAAACTACTACGTCATCTATGCAATACTTATGGGATTTTTTCTTTAGTGACAATGGTGTCTTAAGCATGCAGTTCTTATTTCTCTCGATGTAAACACAAGCTTGTCTGCAACTAATAGAGAAAGTAAGCTACAGATTGATCAGTGGTATGTGAACATGCAGAATGAGGTACTACGATGATCAATATGTTCATTCATCATTGCTCTTGTCCCAATATTCATGATATGACATATAATGTAATTTATGCACTACTTGTACCAGTCTTCCTTTTGATTAGATGCAAAGATGATTTTTTTTTATCCTTTTCATCGATCAAAGCAAATTATATGAAGTTAGATTTGTCGATGTATTAGGTAAATTATGCCAAGTTCTGTTTAATCATCAAATAAGTGATTTGAGTATTAAGTGATTTAGTATAAATCCTAAGTACCAAGAGAGACTTTTCCAACTTAATGCACTGTACATGATGCACGATGGTAAGGATTAGTATGATTCCAATGCTTTACATAGACCTTTCAGTTTACATCATATAGGCTGTTATTTAGGAGTCTTGAGTTATTGAATGAGCATTTCCTATGATGATAAGTCATGACCAATATGGTGATTGATGACTGCAGTACATATACTGGGAGTGAGGATGGGTGGGGCACATCTGTAATTTGTATTATTCAGGGAATTTCTTGTATGCTGTGTGTGACTAATTGTATATTCAAATGCTTTTTTTTTTCTTTTTGTGAAGCAGATAAAGCTTCATTGGATCATTACATGGAGGTTACAGAAAGTCATCCAGAGGCATTCTTGCCTCATCCTTCCAAAAGTTTACAGACACTTTCATTAAAGTATTCTATGCTTCCTACTGAGCCGTGCAAACTCATTTGTCAAACTTATATGTTGTGCGAAGGCAGGTGAAATTGTTAACATTTTAAAAATACTAAAACCATACGGCATTCTCCTGGTTGTTTAGCTTTTTTCTATAGTTGCAAGTGCAGAGATGTTGAAGTTTCAATTTGTTTATTTGAGGGCTACTAAAACAATTTCTCTATCTCATGTTGCTATCTATACTGTCATTTGTCTGTGCTTGTGCAATATTTATAAGAGGTTTCCAAATTACATGGAAATGTCATTTGCCTTGTGATAACTTCCAGTGAAAATAAAAGGCACGGATGCGTTTCATTGTCTTAACATTTCACTTTGATGGCAGTGGTGAATTTGCTGTAGATTATGACTACTTAGTCATTGCACTTGGAGCAAAGCCAAATACCTTCAACACCCCTGGTGTGGTGGAGAACTGTCATTTTCTTAAGGTGTACTTCTACCTGCTGTACAGAATTCCAGGCCATTCCACTGTTCGATTTAATTTCATAATAAGTTAGCATATGGGAGAGTTTTTTAGCTAAAATATAGAACATAAAGGTTACTGAACTAGTTGTGGACAAGGTTGGGTGCTATTGCGGGAGATGTTTTTGCATAAACGTTTTTTTCAGTGTTTCTTTATTGAAAATTTCTGATTCATTTGACAGAAATATCATCTGTTATCCAAATCCTTTACCCTTTTTGTGTTTATTGAAATATCTTCTGTTTGTTTTATTTTTTCTGATCTTCTTCTAGTTTAAAAGCCAAAAGTTAAAGAGCTTAAGCAAATGAGACATCCTTTCGTAGGAAATAGAGGATACACAAAGAATCCGAAGGAGTGTCATGAACTGCTTTGAGAGAGCCAGTCTTCCAGAGCTTAGTGAAGAAGATAGAAGGAAGAATCTTCATTTGTCATTGTTGGTGGCGGTCCAACTGGTGTTGAATTTGCAGCAGAATTGCATGATTTTGTGAGTGAAGATTTGGCCAAATTGTACCCTACTGTGAAAGACTTGGTGAAAATTTCAGTAATTGAGGCTGGTGACCATATTTTGACAATGTAAGAATTATCCAAGTGTGATGTTGATCTGCCTATTTTGCTGAATCATATCTTTTGTTGACCCATGAAATATAGGCACTTAGTTACAACAGTTACTTGTTTCTGACATCCAAGCTGCAACTAAAAAAAAAAAAAAAGATTTTGTCTGTCACTAATTCTTATCACTCGTGCCATGATTATATATACATATATATACTATATATATACATACATATATATATATATATATATATATATATATATATATATATATATATATATATATATATATATATATATATATATATATATATATATATATATATATATATATATATATATATATATATATATATATATATATATATATATATATATATATATATATATATATATATATATATATATATATATATATATATATATATATATATATATATATATATATATATATATATATATATATATATATATATATATATATATATATATATATATATATATATATATATATATATATATATATATATATATATATATATATATATATATATATATATATATATATATATATATATATATATATATATATATATATATATATATATATATATATATATATATATATATATATATATATATATATATATATATATATATATATATATATATATATATATATATATATATATATATATATATATATATATATATATATATATATATATATATATATATATATATATATATATATATATATATATATATATATATATATATATATATATATATATATATATATATATATATATATATATATATATATATATATATATATATATATATATATATATATATATATATATATATATATATATATATATATATATATATATATATATATATATATATATATATATATATATATATATATATATATATATATATATATATATATATATATATATATATATATATATATATATATATATATATATATATATATATATATATATATATATATATATATATATATATATATATATATATATATATATATATATATATATATATATATATATATATATATATATATATATATATATATATATATATATATATATATATATATATATATATATATATATATATATATATATATATATATATATATATATATATATATATATATATATATATATATATATATATATATATATATATATATATATATATATATATATTTTTTTCTTTCTATCACCTTAATCAATGTTTTTAAAAAGGCAGTTTATGCTGCTGCATTATACAATCTGACAATATCAGAACATTGCATAAGGTGTGGCATTACAGCATTTGTGATGTGGAACTGCATGTGTGGCTGCCTACTATTTTGCAGGTGCTTTTGTGGTCATCCAAGTATTGAACATTTTGATTGCATTCATGTAATATTCTTCCTTATTGCTATTGGTTATATAATTGTATTAGTTTAATGTTAAAAATTACAATCAATGATAACATGCTTGGGTTGAATATGCTTTTTCATGGTTTTTATTGCTTAACTTTTTAAAGAGCATAGATATCATTCTTTGTAAGTTTAGGATTTTGTTTTACTTTTCTTTTTGTTTACTAGTTTGTACTTTATTGTTCTTTATCATGTTAATCTGAACCATGATGTGCTCACAGATGCATCCCCAAAACTGCATATGTGCTATGCAGTAACTTGATTGCCCACACATCATAGTCTCTCTTTTGAACTTTCACATAGAAGTCATGTATCCACTTATTTGAAGGGAAACACTTAGTACTGTGACTGGTAATATTAAATATCACAAATACAGCTTCACAGATTTATCATTTGCAGTCACAAATGGGTGTGTTCTTGGTCTAAACAAAGATATCATGATAAAAGAATGTATAATTGACCTATTCCAAGGGTATGACTAATTTATCCATAAAGGTCATAATTGAGAACTAGTGTTTATTTGTTGTTGATATTAACATGTAGGTTTGACAAAAGGATAACAGAATTTGCTGAAGAAAAGTTTCAGAGAGATGGTATTGATGTCAAAACAAATTTCCGGGTTGTTAAGGTGTCTGATAAGGCCATCACTATGACTAGCGCATCATCAAGAGAGATATCAGTACCCTATGGAATGGTTGTTTGGTCTACTGGTATTGGTACCCGTCCAGTTATACTGGATTTCATGAAACAAGTTGGACAGGTTAGTTACTCTTCTTATTCTCCAGAATCATTGTAACTTTGGTCTTTTTCAGCATATGCTGACTGATGCCGTTTTGTGATTTAATTTTTCATATCTGTTTTTCCTTTAATAAAGGCTGATAGGCGTGTATTGGCCACTGATGAGTGGTTGAGAGTACCAAATTGTGATGGTGTGTATGCGCTCGGTGACTGTGCCACAATAAGCCAGAGAAAAGTCATGGTATGTTTGAAGCAATGGTCCATATATGTGTTTTCTTAAGATTTTCTTATTGAGTGTTTAGTACGCTTGTTGAGACTTGTTCAAAAAAATTCCTTTTAATCCTTTCCTTTTCTCCTTCCTGTTTTATGAAATTATCTTGCACTTAAATCTTTCTTAGAGCCAAAGACTAATTTATTGTGTTGTCAATGCCACACAAGATTTGCGAATTGCCTAGTAGACATGTTAAAGTAACTCAGAAATTATTCAATCTACCCTTTTATTTTCTTTACTGAAGAATTTATTCATGTTCTTTAAATCGATGCAATTTCTATCCTCTAGTATAAATAATTTTCTCAAAATACCAATCTAATTCAAATTTTATTTCAGGAAGATATCTCTGCAATCTTTAGAGTTGCAGATAAAGATAATTCTGGAACTTTAACTGTAAAAGAAATCAAAGATGTACTAGATGATATCTGTGAGAGGTACCCCCAGGTGGAGCTTTACTTGAAGAGCAAACAAATGAAAGATTTTATAGATCTATTTAAGGATGCAAATGGCAATGCTGTCAAAGAATCTAAGGAATTGAATATTGAAGAGTTTAAGAAAGCTCTTGCTGATGTGGATTCACGGGTTAAGATGCTTCCTGCAACTGCCCAGGTATATCTTCAACTGAACTGCCTCTCCCAAAGACAAGGGAGAATATTTTCAAGATATTATTTTGAGAAAGGGATTTTTTTTCATCTTCTCTCTTTTGTCTGTGTAATATTCCAGGTTGCTGCACAACAAGGTAACTATCTTGCTAAATGCTTTAACAAGATGAAGATATGTGAGGAGAACCCTGAAGGTCCCCTCCGTATGAGAGGATCGGGTCGTCATCGGTTTCATCCCTTCCGGTAACTGTTCTATGCTGTTTGATTTCCTTGTTCTTTTTGATATGCAAGTTGCTATCTCATTAAAATATATCGCCTTTTAAGTTTCATTGGATATCATATGATTTCAAGTGCATTTCTGAAAAAAAAAACACATATTTTCTGCTGTTTCTGTTCTGGACTACAATATCATCACTTGAACTTCTACCCTGAAACCTTGCTTCTATTTTTGATCAAATTTGTGTTCCTTTTAAATGGTCATTTGTATTAGAGGAATTACATCTGGAGGTGCTTCTTCCTCTTTATCTTCCAAATCCATTTTTCCTGTTGTGACTTAATCTTTGAATCAAATAAGTTAAACAAAGACTAGATAACATTTTATTTGTTAAGCTGCATAATTGGATTTAGAAATGAAATCATGGAACCATGACCATTAACACAAAAATCATGCTCTGTTGTACCTTATGAATGTCCTCCAGTGATTACATAAATCACGCATATCAACTTATAAATCATTACAAGAAAAATCATATATTACAAAGACTTGTTAACTCATCTAGAAATTATACACAGTTTACTGAAAGACAGTATAAATAACTAGATTAGGAAAGAGAATATACACTTGTTGTAGAAGATGACTATCGCCAATATGCTTAGATCCACAGATTATTAAATGTTTGTCTATCATAGTTATGAGTTATGACAGTTACAGAATGAAAGAATAAGTCTAACTAAATATTTCTAACTAATAAGTCAAGCATATGGCATATTATGGTTACAGATGCAATGAAGTGGACTTGCTCCATGTTTGCTCATCACAGTGATGGCGGTTACAGAATGAATTTACACACTTCAAAAAGACTGAACATTTTGCAGTGATGATGTGATATCCTCTGGCCAAATAGCAGAATCTTCCTTATAACTCGTTTCCCAACTCACAAAGAAACTACTGCACTTTCCTATATTTGCAACCATGTCATCTTGTTTTACAAGCTAAGTTGCTGAAATCATGCATCTCTATTAAGTACATATTGCTGGCATTTATTTATTGTCTCGTTTCTCTTTGGGTGATAGGTATAGGCACTTTGGTCAATTTGCTCCTTTGGGTGGAGAGCAAACAGCTGCACAGCTGCCTGGAGATTGGGTTTCTATAGGCCACAGCTCGCAATGGCTATGGTACTCTGTTTATGCAAGGTACACTCCATTTGTTTTGTTAGGATATGTATTTTTGTGCTTCCTTGCAACTAACATGATGGTAATTAATATGTTTGTGTTGAAGATGAGTTGTGTGTGCAAGTTTTTGTTTTAGTTCTAATTGTATCTCTTTTTCTCCTTGTAAAATTCAGTAAACAAGTCAGTTGGCGCACGAGGTTTCTTGTGGTATCGGATTGGATGAGGAGATTCATACATGGAAGAGACTCCAGCTGCATCTAAGGAATTGAAAATAAATCTTTTATTCTGAATCAGCCTTCAGGAAGGTGAAGGGATACTACCCTCAGGACTTCTTTGCAATAAATTGTTACATTCTCTTGCCCTTTTATTCTTTTTCATTCCTGATAAAGGCCACGTTATTCTTTTCTCCATTAAATGAGCTTTTGACAACAACAAAAGCGTTTTGTTGGCCTATTATGATACCAACTATTTCTTTCGTTATAATTATCTAATAAAGGAACTGTTTGGTATTTACCATGCGATTGGATGTTTGATTATTGAGTTGCATAGTACAAGTAAAAGAATCATGTATATGGTTGGTTGAAATGGTATTACAATTGCAGATTTATAATATCTGTTGAGTGGTGTTCTTTGCGTATTGGGCTTGAATAACGTTTATATATATATCTCTGTGTGTGTGTGTGTGTGTGTGTGTGTGTGTGTGTGTGTGTGTGTGTGTGTGTGTGTGTGTGTGTGTGTGTGTGTGTGTGTGTGTGTGTGTGTGTGTGTGTGTGTGTGTGTGTGTGTGTGTGTGTGTGTGTGTGTGTGTGTGTGTGTGTGTGTGTGTGTGTGTGTGTGTGTGTGTGTGTGTGTGTGTGTGTGTGTGTGTGTGTGTGTGTGTGTGTGTGTGTGTGTGTGTGTGTGTGTGTGTGTGTGTGTGTGTGTGTGTGTGTGTGTGTGTGTGTGTGTGTGTGTGTGTGTGTGTGTGTGTGTGTGTGTGTGTGTGTGTGTGTGTGTGTGTGTGTGTGTGTGTGTGTGTGTGTGTGTGTGTGTGTGTGTGTGTGTGTGTGTGTGTGTGTGTGTGTGTGTGTGTGTGTGTGTGTGTGTGTGTGTGTGTGTGTGTGTGTGTGTGTGTGTGTGTGTGTGTGTGTGTGTGTGTGTGTGTGTGTGTGTGTGTGTGTGTGTGTGTGTGTGTGTGTGTGTGTGTGTGTGTTATATATATATATATATATATATATATATATATACTTGTATATATATACATGTATATATATACATACATGTACATATACATATATACATATATATATGTATATATGTATATATATACATGTATATAAATGAATTTATGCATGTATATACATGTATATGGTACCAACTAATTTATAAACCTAAACCACAATGTCATAACCCCGATCAATACTGAATTCCTAATTCAACTCGAAATCCTAATTTAATTATAATCAAATTTAAATTACATCTACATCATATCACCAACGAATCTTAGTCACTGAAATGTAGGGTCTAAGAGCACATTGAAAACCTAGTAGCCAATTTCAGTCTTACTCTTTAAAGTGCTCGTACATATATGCATACGAGTAAACAGCACAAGTGGATGTGTGCACGCAAACTTGTTCAGATAAATGAAACGGATGGTAGCTAAAATTTGTGAATGAAGCATTGGTCGGAGATACGAGTGGTTATGGATGACCACTGAGAGTCTTGCTTTTTTTTACTCGTAGTTAGTCGCCTCTTGAATCTCGCCACAATCACATACGACTTTTTATATGCATACAAAGGCAATACTGGTTTGGCATCCAAAAATGTACACGAGGACGTGTCGGATTGTTGCGTCTTCATGTGGTTTTGACGTGGCATCTCTATGTGGTGCTAAAATAAGAAGCGGAGCGCATGTGAACTCCGTGTGCATTCAGAAACATATTTTATCAGTCTGTGAAGGGATGAAAGTAGGAGCTGCTTTCGGTTGTTATTTGGAAAGGAAACCTCAAAACCCAACTTCGATACAAAAGCGTAGGCCGGTTTGGTGGCGTAGTACAGCTTGTCGATGTCAATTTGGTTGCCAGCTTTGGCTGTACAAACATTCAAGTAAATCACACACACACAGATGATACACTGAAGTTCTAAATGTGCCAAGGAGCGCTGCTTTCTTGCAGTAGAATATTGCTGCTGCTGCTGCTGGTGGGTAAAGCCCTGGATAATTCACGACCTGCGCACGTCAGAGCGCACGATGGTGAAGGACATTGGAGGGACCACTTGTATGCGTCAGCCGGCCGACCATCCTTTAACCTATTCTTTATTTTCGCATTAAAAGAAAAAGGAAAAGACAAATAATAACAATAATAATAATAATAATAATAATAATAATAATAATAATAATGATTAAGCCAAGTTGAAGCGCTCCTCTGTCTCGCTCGTTCCTTCTTCCTCTCGCAAAGTAATGGACGAACACAGCAGCCGCGCTTCAGCCTTCTGTTGGTAAGTTTCTGACATGACTCTATCTCTAATGTTAGATTCGTATCATATACCATCAAAACGAAAGATACAAACACACTTTTGCACAATTCTTTCATGCCTTCGCGTAATTGTTCAATAAAATTTTCTTCCTCAACAAGTCAGGAGCATTCTTGTTTTTCCGATTTCCTTCGTTTTTCAGTTTTTTATCCTATATGTTTCGCGTGCAGATGATGGTGGAAATTTTCGATGAATGTGATCTGGGTTTTTTTGCCGTGATTGGGGTGTGGATGATAATATATATCGGTGGCCAAAATTTGCCACAAGGAACTGAAATAAATCTGATCTGGTTCCTTACCATTATTGTCCTATTTTGTAGCCGAGCTAATCAAATCAGAAAGGGTAGAATTAAAATTATCCGTCCAGAGATCGTACTTACCTCTCACGATACAGAGTAGATTGGGCCTCTATCGGGACAGACAATATAGTGCAAAGGAAATGCTTCCTTTTATGCTACCAGGCAAGATTTCTGAGACTCCGACCTCTAACATTAGTTCTTCATCACCATCCAATAATTTTTTTTTTCTCGAAAGCAAATTATATTAGCTAAATTGTAAAGTTTCAAAAAGAGCTCTATAGATAAGAGCACAAAAAACTAACCAGCCGTAAGAAAATTATATCTTGATTAGTCTGGCATAAAAAACTAACCATGCATTCTCTTCTCTTTGTACATGAGATAAAAAAAAAAAAATCAAAACACTTAAAGTACATGCTAGGTTCATTCCCATCCAATAGATTTTTATTTAGTGCTTTTTATTTGTGCCTCCATACGCATCAACTGATCAGCTTGATAATCTTCTTTCGTTTCTTTCTCTTATTTTCTTTTACTTTACAATATGCAGCTCAACAAAGGAAACTTATCTTAAGATTAAGATTACTGAAAATAGTCTCTGGGAAGATCATACTTTTTAGTTCAACCTAAAATGAGTAATGTGGTGGGGAAAACCACATATGTTGTACCTCCTGTGTTGTTTTCACAAAACAGTTTTTTACAGTTTGCAACCCAGTGAATTGTCCCGTCAACTCTAGCCCACAAGTTTCACTTACTTGATTATTATTGGTTTTCTCGTTCAGAGGGTTCCCTTTTTAGTTCATTATGAGCAGCTTTTCTTTTTCTGAAGGAAAAAAATTATATACTTCAGCGTTTGATGATAATTTTGAGAGTGAAAAAGCTCTGCATAAATAGTGAAAACTTCACAGTTTTCCCGACTAATCCCCAAATCTATCCGCTTTTGCATTGAATGACATACTAAGGTTTGTACCTATTCCACCAATAATTAGAATGAAAAAAGCATCGCGCTCGCCAGATTTATAAGCAAATAGGAGGATTCCCTCTGCTGTCAACCATCCAGTGTTGCATATGATTGGCCTACTTCCAAGTGCTCCCACCATTATGCTCTGATCCCAGTTATAATATTCTTCTCTTTTCCGCCGCAGGACATCAACGCCATTTAGGCAAAGCATTCTCGACATGAAATCCCAGAACCACCGCTCCCACCATCACTCCGCCGACGCCGACTCAGCCGCCGCGGGTTCCACCGCCTCCGCCCCACGACCTGCAGAGGGCCACGTGCCTCACCAAGACAACCATATTCCACACCATCTTCCGCCCGCCAGGTGGCACCCCGACGACCCTTCCGCCCCTCTTGTCCGCCTCATGTGCAGCTACGGCGGTCGTATCCTCCCCCGCCCCCACGACAACCAACTCCGCTACGTCGGCGGTGAGACCCACATCGTCGCCGTTCCCCGCTCCGCCTCCTTCGCTGCTCTCCTCTCCCGGCTCTCCAAGTTCCTCCCTGCCGCCGCCGTTCAGCCCCCGTGCCTCAAGTACCAGCTCCCCCACGAGGACCTCGACGCCCTCGTTTCCCTCACCTCAGATGAGGACGTTGAGAGCATGTTCGACGAGTACGACCGTCTCGCTTCCGCCAACGTTCGAGCCCCCCGTCTTCGCCTGTTCCTCTTCCCCCCACCTTCCGTAGCCTTCGGCTCCGTCGTCGACGCCCCGGGCTCGACACGTGACCAGTGGTTTGTCGATGCCCTCAACGGCCGAGGAGCCGGCGCGGCATCTGGCCCGCCGTCCCTCGAGCGCGGCCGCTCAGAGGCGTCCTCCATCGTCTCCGAGGTCCCTGATTACCTCTTCGGCCTCGACACCAACTCGCCGCCTGCCAAACCCATGTTTCAACCGGCCTCTTCGGAGCCGGGCTCGCCCTTCTCCGCCTCATCTCAGCTGTCGGTTCCCGCAATCCCCGATCTCCCACCCGTCAAAACCAAGTTGCACGTGCAGGAAACCCGGTTCAACACGGTCGAACCGATTGCGATGGAGCAGGCCGGATTGGTACCTAATCCGGTCCTATCGTATGCCCCTGAGCCGGTCCCGGTTTTCTACATGCCGCCATCTGTCCATGGCGGGAGCTTAACGACGCAACAGCTTCCAATTCCGGTCCAATACATGCCTCCGCTCCGTGCCGTGGCTGACACTCAGCTTCCGTTGGGCTTCCAGCCATCGTTCCCGGTGGTGGTAGGCAAGCCAATCAAAGGCGCTCCGGTTTACGTGGGTGGCGGATTCGAGTATCCGGTGGGGGCGGAGTCGTTCGAGGTACCAGCGAGAGTGTCGATCCCGGTGTATCAAGCGACTGGAGTTCCTGTGGTCGGAGAAGCCGAAGCCGCGGCAGCCAGTCCCCAGACGAGGGTGGGACGACAGACACAATGAACCTGGTTCCATAAAGGTAAAACAGTTTGCGGGAGTGTGGTTTATGCGTTGTTAGTTTGAATTATTTGGATTATATCAGTTCTTGAATTCGTCATGTTGTTGTATTTGGGGATTGCATCGTTTGCGAGTTGCTATATACGATCTGTCTGACGAATTGTGTGTATATTATGAATTGATGTCTTTAAGCCAATAAAATCTTTTTTTTTCTGGCAAATAAAATTAATAAAAAACATAGGAATACCTGATTGGTGATTAAATTGGTAACTATCTTAGATCAATTCGACTTTAACCTGAAGAGATGATTAATGATCGAAATCAATCGATCGATCAAAAGAATAACTTACCTTCACGAATTCAAAATAGGAAGTAAAGATCTTACAAAAGAGTGCATGAATGGTTTCTAATAAATTACGAAAGATACTATAGTATTCACACAATTCAATTAGATCTATTTGGTCACAAGGTAAATTGAAGATACAAATTGAGTTTACACGTATCTTTTATCATCTAATTCGATGGAAAGATTGCAAGCTTTATGGAAAATAGTTGATTGAAATCCATAGAGATTGAGATAATTGGTGACGGCGGCACTGCTCTCGCACACCAATGCGCTCTTTTCGATCCAGTTCGCTACCTTGTGTTCCATCATCTATTCTTATCTATTCATAAAAGTCTATTTTTACGTAAACACATCACGGTTTCCTCTGTTGCATGATCCGAATGCTGGAGGATTAGAGAGGGACTCCAAAGAACTAAGCAGAAAGGAGCGATGATGTCATATAAATCCAAAGAACAATTTCCACTTGCCCTTTGACTGTGCTTACGTTGATTCATGACATATCAATATTGATCATCCTTCCAAATGACCTAAGATGCTTTCAGCCCTTTCTATCTCGGTGCTAGGGATCCCCTTCCATTGGGTTGGGAAGCTCGACCATTCAAATGGCCGAGAAGGGCACCGACTAATATTTGTAGAGATCCTAAACGAAACCATGTTGATATTTTTTTGCATGTTGGTTCCCCCATACCGAATTGCTTGGTGTCTGTTGCCTCAAACATCTTTCTCTTTTACATAATTCCTTGCTTCCAAGGGGTGCCTTAACGACAGGAGCATTGACATATGGTGCCCATAGGTAAGTGCCTGAGGGTTCAAGGAAGCTAGTGTCTTTGAGGACTGCCTCTTGCCCCTTGGAGGTGGTGGAGGTAGAAGAGTTCATCGTAGTCGAGGTGAAGGGGATTGGACCCCTTAGGTGGATGCCATTGCTCTCCTCTTCTTTAGCTCCCTAAGATTCATGCCTTTGAAGAAGAAAGACACTAAGTGTTGCATTGGGAAAAAAAATTAAGGAAAATAAGACTTCAGGGATGGAGTATACCTCGAGATATCAAGCTCAAACTAGTATCGACTAGTTAGTTTTCGTCTATGTTTGTTGGCTAAGGAAGAGGACAAGATATTTTCCAATCAAAGCATCTAACCTTTCTCTTCTTAATCAGGAAAAAATAGAGTATTAGTAATATTATATGTCAACCAATCAATAATAAAGTCATAGTCCAGGCCGATCTTGTTAAAGAAGTACCGCTCATTCTAACCCTTGTTAAAAGTTGAGGCCCCCTTTACCTTAAATCTATCTTGAGTTGTGAGATAATAGATTTTAGTCATCTTGCAGGTTCAGAAACATGAATGGAACATATTAAGGGTAACATTGATATAGTAGTATTTTCTGATAAAGGCTATGAGATAGCAATATCCTATACCATTGAAGGCACGAGTTGGGCACCATATAAGATGGTAATATCATACACCATCAAAGACATCTAAACTCGGCCTCCAATATATTATACATTGATTCATATGGACATTTTTTATCCCAAAGTACCTACATCTAATACTCAATCGGGATGAAGTACTTGTGCAAAGGGCCCAGATACTTAAGGAGTCAGAACGAAGTCCTAATCACATGCATCTTTCATGATATGAAGATCTCTAATAACCTTCAGATCTATTTTGGCCACCTTCCTCAAGGAGGAGGACAACACACTCATTCTTGTTTTGAGGCTATCCAAGGATAGGATTTTAATCCCCTTGATCATATGTTGGCTAAGAGAGCAGGACTCGAAAAATAAGGAAGAAGATATCTTCTCAACTTGACTATGGAGGAGATCAAGAGACAGTACTTTAAAGCTCTAAGAGGCTACGAGCAATGACAAAAAGCTCTGAAAAGATAAGGGAAGACTTATGAGGCAAAGTGAGCCCCACAACTATGGAGTTGGCCCCTTATAGCAGTAGACCACAACCTTGACTTCTAGGAGTCTTATCACTTGGCTGCACTTCTAAACCGTGGTGATATAATCATCACAGAAAAGACAAGGGCCTAATCAATAATTCATCCACGTACATATTAATCTAATATAAAATATCAAAAAAATATTTCACCTATACCATAAAATATGCCTCCCACTTATATTCATTATAAAAAAATCTACTAGACTATAGTAATCAAAGTCAATTACTATTTACTCGAAATTCTGGTTTTATATTCCGATACTAACAAAAGAATTGAAGAAACCAAGTTGGGATGCTCACCTCGACCTCAATCCTTGTGCAAATCTGACATCTAATCGAGCTTTTGAGGTCCTCTGAGCTCCATACAAGCTTTTTGCACACGAATTGGGTTGATCTAGACATCATTATCCACTACATACAAGTAGTTATATATTTCATCCATAAAAGTCCCTTAGGTACATTTCATCCATATCAAAGAGGCTTCAGACAAAGTTAAGGTTTTAGGATTAAGGTTAGACGATCGGCTCTCCACGCCATATCTAAAATAGCACCCATTTTTTTCACAAGTTAAGTTAGAAAAGAAGTTTGCGGGTCATGAGCGCTCCAATCTCCTGGATTAGCACTCTCAAAACACCTCATTATCGAACTCGGAAGCTTGAACAAAATAAAACCAACAGCCAGTTGGGTTGGACAACATTCATACGCTAGAGCCGCTGTTTATGAAGAGAAGAAGCTCTTAGGATGTGTTTATTTTTGATTCCTATAGGAGTCCTTGCCTGTGCAAAGCTAGCTGAAAAATGAACCAGCAGTAGCAACCTTTGCTATCGATCGAGGACAAGAACATACCTGGAAATATGCGTTAAAAAATGAAAAACGACTAAAGAAGCGTGTAAAGCAAAAAAGAGGAGTTAAAAAACAAAAAAGGGTATGAGATGAGGCTTTAGAGCCATAGAATCTTAGATACGTGTCGCTCGACTAAAAGGCTTGCCTGCTACGACAACGATACCTTTGTACACAACACCACTCTTCCTTAAGCTCAGCATGACTCCGGGCAAGCCACATGTTTCTGGACTCCGTTAGCAGGCGTTTTGAGGGCCAGTAGTAGGATTAAGCCCCGTATGTGTCGGCCATCTCTGATGAATGTGCATGCTCGCCTGCGCGCCTGGGATATAAAAAGAACGAGGAGACCGGTGTTAGGGGGTGGGACATTCCAAATGTTTCAGTACTCCACCACCCTTCAGAAGCCAATAATAAAACTTACCGCTACACTTGTTTAATTCACTATCGACCTTCCAACAGTGTGACCGATAAGCTGTTTCTGGTCGACGAGGAGTCGTGATTGGTCGTTGACGAACCAGTTTCGGGTGGGGCTCTGGCAACAACAAAACCCGGTTGTTGAGGTTGTGGTAGCTCACCGTCACTGCTCAACATTATCACCACCGACGACATCGTCGGCCTGTCTTCGGGTCGTTCTTGAACACACAGAAGCCCCACCGTTATGCACCTCAAGACCTCAGCCAGGGAACACGAATGGCCAATCGATCCATCAACTAATTCCGAGCCTTTCCCTTCTTTCCATAGGCTCCATATCTGAAAACAATTGCAACAAGCAAGCCAGGTGATTATGAAGCAGCACACAAGTCCATTCATTCCATGTAAAGAGGACCAATGTTCCACGATGCTTACATATCCTAGAAGATTCAGGTGACTCGCAGAGTGATAAATCACCCCCCTGTTCTTTTTACCGCTAACGATTTCAAGTACCAAAACACCAAAACTGAATACATCCGATTTAACCGAGAAGATTCCGTCCATAGCGTACTCAGGGGACATGTATCCGCTGCAATATTGGTAGCAAGTTGATAGCAAACATGATTAACGATCATATCAAATGCACAATATAATGACGACCGGAGCAGATACTTACTATGTTCCCACCACTCTTCGCGTATTCGCTTCTGTTTCATCCCCTCCAAAAACCCTTGCCATGCCAAAATCTGATATTTTGGGGTTCATATCCTTGTCAAGAAGAATGTTACTAGCTTTGAGATCCCTATGAATGATTCTAAACCTAGAATCTTGATGGAGATAAAGAAGGCCTCGAGCAATCCCCACTATAATGTTGCGTCGTGTTTGCCAGTCCAGCAATATATCTTCAGATTTATCTGAGCATTAAGTTTGAGCAGCATTAGACTTTTTGGATCTCATGATATTTATGTAGCATTTTGTTGCCCTGATTCAACCGTGTGGTTATACTAGTTTATTCGCAGAGTGACCATTCATGTCAGAAAGCTACAGCACGGAAAGGTGTCTACTGACGGAACTCTCTGACTAAATACTACAGAAGAGTTGAGGCAATAAATCAATCAATCCATCTTGTGACGTGGTCAACGGAAACGTGGAGTGCCATGAGAATGAAAAAGATGGAACTAACCAAACAGGAAGGCATCCAAGCTTCGGTTGGGCATATACTCGTAGATCAGCATCCGTTCCCCTGCTTGAATGCAGCATCCACGAAGCCGAACAAGGTTTCGGTGCTGCAGCTTTGCAGTCAGCATTACCTCATTTTTGAACTCCTCCAGTCCCTGCATCGATGTCTTCGATAACCTCTTCACAGCTATATCTTGCTCCCCACCCAGCTTGCCCTGCAGTCACCACAATCGCTGTCCAAAAGTTTACCATGATGTCTAGCCAACTAAAAGCGTTCATCGAAATCAAATTTCTGAACTGTAACTAAACTGTCACAGTTTGTCATTACCTTGTACACCGGACCGTATCCACCTTCGCCGAGTTTGTTGTGTATTGAGAAGTCATCGGTGGCATTGATAATTGCTGCTAAATCAAATAATGGTAGGTCCAAATCCTGCGCTGTTCCTTCATTATGGCCATCTGCCAAGCAAATTTTTCCTGGCATTCCTGTTGAGTAGTAACGAATTAGCAAATATGCCCCTCGATTGGCAACGAAACAAAAAGGAAAAGGTCTTGTATGTACTCCTCTTCTTCCTTTTCCAGACGCAGCAGGCAGCACATCCTAGAACTAGAATTGTCATCGCAATGACCACAATGATCACAACCACACGGCTCCTACGAGAATCCCCTGATTCCGAACCTGAACGATCAATATCAGTACTGTGAAAACGCGAGAATAGAGGTTCTTGTGCTAGTATCAGAACTACTGAGTCACTAGGAGTATGCTCGTCGTTAAAAGAAATTATTCACGAAGAAACGATCGTTCATGGAATTTGGTTTGGAATAGATGAGTGTATTCCGCAGACGAAAGAAAGGCCGAAACCAACACCCGTACTTAAAAGAAAAAGTGTTTGATGAGGCATTAATAATGGTGATGCGGAATGGAACACACCTAAATCGGCGGCCGCTAGCCTGACGTAGAGATCCTGTCCTAAGCCACTGGAAACCACCCTAAGATCGGTGAGATCAGTGGTCCACATGATGCAGCCACTCTCGCTCCCGCTGATGTTTGCACTGGCATACGCTGTGCACGAGCAATTCCTCAAGCACCGAGCCCTGCATTGCTCCAGGCTCAGGCTCCAGTCCACCACCGAACTCGATGTGTCCGGAATCAACGCACCGTTGATAGTGACAAACCCATCGGTCCCGTTGCGGCAGTTCAATGCCGTCTTTCTGACGCAACCGTCCGACCCATCCCTCAGATCCCAATTCGAAGGATCCTTCGGCCGAAAGCCCTTGAGACAGTGGCACATCGGCCAGTCGCTGGGGTAGCAGACGCCGTTGGGGCCGCACGGCGACATGCTGTCGCACTGGTCCTTGGGCCTGAACCAGAATAGATTCCATGACCTTCTCTCCTCTATCCACACAAACCGCTGCAGTTTGCCTGACTGATTCATGACCAATCTTGAGATCATCGAAGGGTTGCGCAAGTAGTTCGTGTACATCACCTCCTGGGCGTCGATGATGAACACAGTGTTGAACCTGTTGGAGGCGTAGATCGCCTCCGGGATGCTACTGAATACAATCCCGTTCCATGACCCCCCGCGCCAGTACTTGCGCGTCCCGGAAAATATAAATAACTGGGGGTAGCCGTGCAAGTCGATGGCCGCGGTGTAGTTTCCGGGTGCAGGATCGCTGGCGCTTGTCCACGACGTGAGGTTTCGGTTGAGATGGCTGGTCAAGTTCCACCCGAGTTTCATGCCCGGGAGGTGCGTGTCGGTGGGGAAGTCGAAGCTCTGCCATGCGAAGCTATTCGGGTCTTCACTATCGCTGCCAGCCTCTCGGACGACGAAGTTGCCATCGTCTAGGAGCTGAGCGACAGGGTTGGCAAGGGGAGGTGAACTCGAGGACCAGATGGCGGTCAAGTTGTCGTCGGTGATGATGAGTGTTCCGTTGGTGGCTATGAACAGGGTTCCGGGCCGACCGGTGACCGGGCGCTCGCGGTTGGCGACCCACACCACTGTTTGGGCTATGTCGTAGTACCATATGCCGATGTAGCGGTTGTTGGAGCCACCGGGACTAAAGAAGCCTAACTCGAACCTACCACCAGCGGAAATCAGGGTTCCTCCACCGTCTGCCAGGGGTCGGCCAGGAGTTAAGGTGTCACCTCCGATGGAGGGGGAGACGACAGTAGCGGCGTGGAGGCAGAGGATGGAAGCCTTGGTGATGATCGTCATGAGCAACTTTCAAATGGGATAAGTGTCTAGTCACATGTGTTTAGATGGTTTTGCTTCTTGGAACAAAGTTAGCAAATGTCCGTAGGTAACTTACGGCTGTTTATTCGTTGCCATTCTGATTTGGCAGGTTAATTTAGAAAGAAGGATTAATTAATGCCTTTAGGTGGTGACGCGACTTTGGCCACGATCTACGTCGCGACAAACTCACATGCTGCTTCGTGGAAGCCGCGAGGTGACGGGGCACGTTTGGAGCGAGACTTTGGGAGACGGTGAGATGAGTATAAAATTGGAGAAGGAAATAATACCCACCAACCGATTGATTTGCCTTTGGTAGGAAGCTTTCGTGGTCGTACTAAAAATCAGGCCAGCCTTTCTTGACTTTGAAAAGGAGGCGGTTGAGAAGAAAGCGAAGTCACAAAAAAAAAGGTCAACCGTATGGTTACTGTTGATTTTTGTTTGTTTTTTCCTCGTTCTGACTTTTAATAAAGATAGAAATCTTTTAATAAATTTTGTTTCATTGATTACAGTCAGATAACGTCCAAAGCATTTTTCACGTCGATGCAACCGATCATACACTAATAATTAGAATATATTGTATAAAAATAAAAATTAAAATTAAAATAAAAATTAAAGAAAAAGAAAAGAATATAAATGTGATTTGGAAAGTGCAAGCGGAAGGTAGTAGTACTGAAAAACAAATGTGAAAAGTGACTTTCGATCTCCTCATTTTACTTTCTAAAAATAATATCATTTGTTAAGCGTCTTGGGAGTGTACGGAATTTAATTGAAGGTTTCGAATTAGTATGAGACTTTTGACCTCCTTACTTATAGAGAAAGTAAGAGAGCAAAAAGGACACCAAAAAGTTAAATAGAAATTAAATAGTAAAATTTTGTACTCCTCCAAGTTTAAGACCTTACTTTGTGAAAACGATCACAAACTATCTAAAACTTAAGAACATCGTCGCGGGCTGGTGTGTATATATATAATCATTAAGCCATCATTAAAGGCAAGCTCGGTGACCGATGATTCACTCATTCCTTGGGTATGGAAAAATAAGAATGGTTGTCCTCTCGGATTTGGTTAGATTCTTTTTTCTTTAAATTATTTAAAAGCTAAAGAAATCACTGCAGGCACTAAATTAGTTTTTGTCAAATTAATCTCACATGAACAAGTAAAATGGAGATAGACTGGTTTTTCAAAAGACGATTCAAAATTCATGAGACATGGGGCCATAAGCCTCGATTTATCAAAAACAACACGTAATCCCACAACATGCGCAAAACAAAGGAGCACCAAAAATCTTCTAAGTTGACATTGTAATAGTTATCGCAGTTATGAAACATGATCAAATCTCATGTGTGCAACTGATTTTATTTTGTAGAATCAACTGGCGCTAATAATAATAATAATAATAATAATAATAATAATAATAATAATACTAGCTTAGTATATTATAAAAAATAAAAAAATATGACAATTTATTGAACAAAAATTCCCTTGCGATAATTTTTATCGGATGACATTTGTCTGTTGAGTGAATGGACAACTTTATTTTTAATTTTGTAGTTTTATTATGTGATTGGTAGAATTTGAGTATTAATCTACCCAAATCAAGAGGGAATTAATGAGTTGAAACCTGACCAAACCGATCTAGTATCATCTTCTCCATCTTAGATGGTTTTTTCTCTCTCTTATTCTTCTTTTTTTCTCCTTGGCCGCATGGCCGCATATGGATATCTTGAGTGAGTAACCATGGATTCTGCATACGAACCAAATTCATGTCTACTCATAATACTTCTCTCCTCTAATCTTCGATCCACTTATCTTTTCTTCTTCGTCGCGGGCCACCGAGTTTGATTGCATTAACTAAGTTGAGCTTTTTTTTTCTTCTCTTCTCCTCGTCTGTTGCCAATCCTCATGTCATTCATAGCATAATATTGTTGTGCCTAAATTGACCACAACGAGAGCTTCTTCTGCATGTTTGACGAAATGTTTTCAAACATGTCTAAAGCCTAATAGCTCCTAAAGTCATTATAAATCATAAAAACTAATGGATACACATTAATATCATATCTATTCTTACATGGTGCAAGTTTGAAGTCATTTGAAAACAAAGTTTATATTTACACTCAAAAACACTCATTGGATAAGACATGTGAATAGAAAACCCATTGGAAAAGACATGTAAAATTTATATTCTTTTAAAATAAAAAAATCCATTGGAAAAGACATGTAAATCATAAAAATATTTTATTTTGATAAAGCTTCAGGTGCTTCATGGAACTTCATGTGGTTACACTCGATTGCAAAATCCACGTGAAAGCATATCAAATTTTATAAAATATTTTAAAATCTTAAAAAATAAAAAAAATTATTTGATCATAGAATTCACCTAAAACATACTAGAGTCTCATTTAAAAATATAAAATCTTTTAAAATAAAAATAAATATAATAATAATAATAATAATAATAATAATAATAATAATAATAATAATAATAATAATAATAATAATAATAATAATAATAATAATAATAATAATAATAATAATAATAATAATAATAATAATAATAATAATAATAATAATAATAATAATAATAATAATAATAATAATAATAATAATAATAATAATAATAATAATAATAATAATAATAATAATAATAATAATAATAATAATAATAATAATAATAATAATAATAATAATAATAATAATAATAATAATAATAATAATAATAATAATAATAATAATAATAATAATAATAATAATAATAATAATAATAATAATAATAATAATAATAATAATAATAATAATAATAATAATAATAATAATAATAATAATAATAATAATAATAATAATAATAATAATAATAATAATAATAATAATAATAATAATAATAATAATAATAATAATAATAATAATAATAATAATAATAATAATAATAATAATAATAATAATAATAATAATAATAATAATAATAATAATAATAATAATAATAATAATAATAATAATAATAATAATAATAATAATAATAATAATAATAATAATAATAATAATAATAATAATAATAATAATAATAATAATAATAATAATAATAATAATAATAATAATAATAATAATAATAATAATAATAATAATAATAATAATAATAATAATAATAATAATAATAATAATAATAATAATAATAATAATAATAATAATAATAATAATAATAATAATAATAATAATAATAATAATAATAATAATAATAATAATAATAATAATAATAATAATAATAATAATAATAATAATAATAATAATAATAATAATAATAATAATAATAATAATAATAATAATAATAATAATAATAATAATAATAATAATAATAATAATAATAATAATAATAATAATAATAATAATAATAATAATAATAATAATAATAATAATAATAATAATAATAATAATAATAATAATAATACTAGCTTAGTATATTATAAAAATAAAAAAATATGACAATTTATTGAACAAAATTCCCTTGCGATAATTTTTTATCGGATGACATTTGTCTGTTGAGTGAATGGACAACTTTATTTTTAATTTTGTAGTTTTATTATGTGATTGGTAGAATTTGAGTATTAATCTACCCAAATCAAGAGGGAATTAATGAGTTGAAACCTGACCAAACCGATCTAGTATCATCTTCTCCATCTTAGATGGTTTTTTCTCTCTCTTATTCTTCTTTTTTTTCTCCTTGGCCGCATATGGATATCTTGAGTGAGTAACCATGGATTCTGCCATACGACCAAATTCATGTCTACTACTTCTCTCCTCTAATCTTCGATCCACTTATCTTTTCTTCTCGTCGGGCCACCGAGTTTGATTGCATTAACTAAGTTGAGCTTTTTTTTTCTTCTCTTCTCCTCGTCTGTTGCCAATCCTCATGTCATTCATAGCATAATATATTGTTGTGCCTAAATTGACCACAACGAGAGCTTCTTCTGCATGTTGACGAAATGTTTCAAACATGTCTAAAGCCTAATAGCTCCTAAAGTCATTATAAATCATAAAACTAATGGATACACGATTAATATCATATCTATTCTTACATGGTGCAAGTTTGAAGTCATTTGAACAAAGTTTATATTATTACACTTGAACATTACACTCAAAAACACTCATTGGATAAGACATGTGAATAGAAAACCCATTGGAAAAGACATGTAAAATTATATATCTTTTAAAATAAAAATCCATTGGAAAAGACATGTAAATCATAAAATATTTTATTTTGATAAAGCTTCAGGTGCTTCATGGAACTTCATGTGGTTACACTCGATTGCAAAATCCACGTGAAAGCATATCAAATTTTATAAAATAATTTTAAAATCTTAAAAATAAAAAAATTATTTGATCATAGAATTCACCTAAAACATACTAGATCTCATTTAAAATATAAAATCTTTTAAAAATAAAAATAATATGAAAATGAGTATCATAATTGACTAGAAATGTAAAAATAAAGATGAAAACTTGGTATTACTAAAAGAATTAATAGTCTATTCCTGTTACATGATCATTATATGGACTATGTTAACCTAATGGTGTGAGCTTCTATTTTAAGAGGAGATGAAGATAACCTTTTTATAAATAATAAAGAGGGTAATAATGATAAAGAGAAGAAGGGCGATGCTAACAATAAGTAAAAATCTTCTTCGGTGCAAATCGAAAGAAGATTAAGTATTATAGGTGTGGCAAGTTAAGTCATATGAAAAAAAATTATCATGTGAAAATTAAAAGAAAAAATATTACAAATAAAAAAATATATTATTTTAATGCTATTGATGAAGATTGAAGCAAATGCTTTATGGTTGAAACTACAAAGGCCATGACATCTATTAATTTTAAAAATAATTGGATTGTTAATTCAGGATGTGATCATCAACTTACTAGTGATGATATCAAATTTATCAATCTTCAATATGAAGGTAATAATATAATTATCATGACAGATAATATTGTTTACCAAATGTAAAAGGAAGATATAACCATAATCTCATATAAAGATAATGATCCTATTACATTAAATAGTGTCTATCATATTCTATGAAGAAAAATCTCCTCTCTATTACAAATGTAGTTGATGCTAGAAATTATGTTATTTTTTATCCTAATGAAATCAAGTTTCTTTATAATATAAAAGAATTAAATATAAATATAGTATAAATTGATAAAAGGGTCAAGGATTTATATATTTTGTCAGCATCAAACTCTTATGTTAATAAGATTAGTGTAAATGATGATGCATCAATCCGGCATGCTAGACTTGATCATATATATTTTTTTTAAATTAAAGTTTATGATATAGAAAAGCTTAGTGAAATGTAGAAAAGCTTAGTGAAAGGTCTTCCTTACTACTTCTATAGTAATGAATTTTGTGAAGGATATCAATATGGCAAAGTACATAGTTTACCTTTTGATATATCACTTTTAAGATATAAATTCTCTATTGAGCTTATTCATAGTGATCTAATGGGTCTTACTTAAATAATATCTTATTTAGGTTATTGTTATGTGCTTCTCTTTATTGATGATTTTATAATGTTCATTTCGGTCTATTTTGTAAAAAAAAAAAAAATATTTTTTTTTAAAATTTTAAGAGTTCAGATTAATAATTGAAAGTGTTCTTGAAAGAAAAATTAAAAGATTACCGATAATGACAGAGACTTCACTTATGTTACAATATCCCCCGCTCAATTAGCTTGAGCTCCTTGTCAAAGCCTAACATAACTTAGATCAAACCCCAACTCTTACTCAAGCCCTCTCACAATGCCTAAATATTAGATCGGCTCTGAGATCAAATATCATGGCTCGAATCTGATAGGCTAACTGACATATAACTCTATTTGATCTAAGCCACTAACTAAAATGATTGAACTAGTTATTGTAATACACTCATCAGACTCTTATAAGACAATCTTAATCTTTACTCACTTCGGATGTGATACTAATTGAGGGTGTTACAGCATATGCAACTTATATTTTATTAATCGAACTCCTCTTGGTCCAATCAATTTGAAGTCTCCATATAAGCTTATGTTTGATGAAAAATCAAATATTAAACATTCTAGAATATTTGTTTCTCCTTCACATACTAAACTCAAAGAAAAACAAGTTTGATACTAAGGTCCTGAAATACATTTTTATTATCTATGATGAAAGGAAGAAAGGTTGAAAATATATGAACCCACAAATATATAGGTATGTGGTATTAAGATATTGTGTTTGATGAAGTTTCATATTATTATCCTTCACAAGTAATTTATTTTGAAAATATCAATCACAATAATGTAAGTGATATATGTTCAAAACCTATGATTTAGATTATTTTATCATCTAATGCTCCTATAAATTTTGGCTCAATCTCCTTCCTCATCTATGTCTATCATTATTATTTCTTTGTTACCAATGATGAAGTAAAGTGATATGAAGAGTAATGATATTCATGAAGAGAAAATTTCAATATTGAGAAGATCAAAAAGAATAATTGTTAGCACATTACATGGAGACAATATAAATATTTGTTATTGTTTGATTTCTGAACTAATTGATATTCTATTTTAATAAAGTCAAAAGTGTTAAGGTGTGAGAGGATGTTATGAAGAAATGAATGTTCTTCATAAAAATAAAACAATGTAAGTCAAATATGATTAAGATTATTGGGATTCCATAAAAAGTTCAAGTTGATGATATGCATGGTTCTGCTTTTGCTAATGGATTTTCTAAAAATAGATTTAGGCCCTTGCCATATGAAAGATTCAAATCATTATCTACTAGTTTTTACAAGGAATTTGATACTATTTCTGATTTGCACAAATCTATTCTTAAATTCGATCGAGATGTTGTGCCTTTTGAATGAAATCAAGCAGAGTGACTTTGCAAATCAAGTTGGAACTCAATCTCCAAAAATATACTTTAAGGGTGAGTGTTAAGAAATTAAAGTATATTTTAGAAGATCATAAATTAATATTTTATTTTTTAAAATAAGATTAGATAGAGTTTTAGGAATAAAAAATTCTTAATTTAAAAAAAGTTCAAATATATTTTGGAAGATTTCAAATTGATATCTTATTTTTTAAACAAGATTAGATAGAGTTATAGATATTAGGGACTCTTGTATTTTATAATTATAAATAAATAACATCTATATCAATTTAAGTCTTAAGTATTAAGTCAATAGGACTAAAGTCAAAGAGTTTTTTTAATATTTTTCTCCTTGAGAAGTTCAATAAATTTTCTTTTTCATCTTTCTCCTTCTTCTATTTGATTTGATCTTGGGTTAATAATACCTTATTATTACTATTCAAGAAAAAAATATATTTTTATGTGATTTTCCTTTTCGTCACGGACGTTAGGTGAAAAATGAACCTCAGAACAAAAAAATCTAAGCGATTAAAATAGTTATTGTCAAATCATTCATGCCAGTGCTACTAAAATTTTTTCTTTATTTTATTTTCTTTTTTTAATTAAAAAATAGAAAAAGAAAAAAACTACAAAGCATCGATAACTACTGAGTTCTGCCCCGACAGATGTTCGCGGCTTCCTCGTAAGTCATCTGTTTTCTTTGCCCCTGCATTTGCGCAGAGCCCACCTGGGAAGATGGAAACAAATAAAACAATAGTAAGCACGAAGAAGGCTTGTATCGTGCATCTATAGGATGCAGGCGTGGCTACACACCCCTCGTACAAAGAAGGCTTGTGCACCACACTCCCACACGGTAGATTGATCTTGTCGTTTCATGCATACAACACTCGTACAAAAGATCTTCACACAATCTTGATGATGCCCTCCTTGTACCTCATTCACTATCGACCTTCCACCATCGTGATCGATATGTCATTTACAGATACCGAGTCTTGCTTACTCGCAGACGAATCTGACTCAAGCGGGCCTTTTGTTGACACAAAACCCGGTTGTCTCGGTTGTGGCAAGAGAGCACCGTCACTGCCCAACATTAACACTGCGGATGACATTGTTGGTCTGTGTTCAGGCCGGTCTTGCACACATAGCAGACCAACTTTTAGACACCTCAAGGCTTCAGCCATGGGAAAGGAGTAACCCATGGATTCATCAACTAGTTCCGAGGCTCTACCTTCTTTCCATAGACTCCATGCCTGGAAACAATTTAATTACGGTCACCGTCACCGAGGAACAAAGCATACATAGTGCAAATTAAACATCGATGTGTTCTTGTGCTCACGTATCCTAAAAGATTCAGTTGAGGTGCAGAGTGATAAACCCCTCTGTTCCTTTTGCCGCTTACGATTTCGAGCACCAATACCCCGAAACTAAATACATCAGACTTCACTGAGAAGATTCCATCCATGGCATACTCGGGAGACATGTAGCCGCTACATTGCCATCAGTTTTGATGATTAAGTAATTTCAATTCTAATGATTAAACAACGTAACCGAAGCTGATACTTACTATGTTCCAACAACTCTCCTCGTGTTTGCTTCTGTTTCATCTCCTCCAAAGATCCTTGCCATGCCAAAGTCCGATATCTTAGGACACATATCCTTGTCGAGAAGAATGTTCCCAGCTTTCATATCCCTGTGGATGATTCTGAATCTAGAATCTTGATGGAGGTATAGAAGGCCACGAGCAATCCCGACTATGATGTTGTACCGTGTTCGCCAATCCAACAATCCCACTTTTGCTTTATCTGATTACAAACTCAGTAGAACATTAGGATCTCATGAAATTGGTATGTGCCACGATTTTCCATGAGTTAATCATGACAAATAGTGATCGGAAATTTCAAATACCGCGAGAGCGAAGCGGATACTAACCAAATAGGATGGCGTCCAAGCTTCTATTGGGCATGTACTCGTAGATCAACATTCGTTCTTCGTCTTGAATGCAGCAACCAAGAAGCCGAACAAGGTTTCGATGTTGTAGCTTGGCGATCAGCATTACCTCATTCTTGAACTCATCCAGGCCCTGCACTGACGTCTTTGATAGCCTCTTCACAGCTATTTCTTGTTCCTCTCCCAGATTACCCTGCGATCCATCATCGAGTACAGCAGCGTAGGCGCAAATTGAGTTGCTTGATTGAGAACCAAAGTTGGGACTTCTTAGAGTGACGCCAGTAATGGATATGCTTGAATTGTTGTACCTTGTACACCGGACCAAAGCCGCCCTCCCCGAGCTTGCTATCTACTGAGAAATTGTTGGTGGCATCAATAATGGTGCCTAAGTCAAACAAGGGCAGGTCGATGTCCTTCCCCTCCCTCCCTTCGTTAATATATCGTTCTGAGAAGGAAATGTTAGCCGACATGCCTGTTGACAAGTAGCAACTCAGTAAAAAGATTTTTGATTCTCAAAATAGTAGTTAACATCATGACTCATGATAAGGCTTGTTGCTATACCTGTGCTTCTCCTTTTCTTCCTCCTCCGAATACAAAACGCAGTGCTAGCCAGGAGTGTGATCATCACAGCAAGGACCACAACGATCACGACTATATGACGCTGATGAGATGGGTTTGATTCCGAGCCTGACAAACAAATATAATTATTCTTTTGAGGAAAATCAACATCATTGTATCTGAATTTTGCTATTGCTAATGTGAACCAAACTTGCGAGTTAGCTATCTCTCCCTATCAAACCAACTGTATGAGTTGCTTGGTATTTATTTATTCATTGCTACAACACTGCGATTGAGATCCCTCAAATCTGGTGGGGAGTTATGGTCGCCAGGTAATTCTGCATTGACCTTTCAAGCTTGCTTAATGCATCTGAGAACATAAGAGAAAATTTCCTGATGCAACAAACCATTTCCAAGTGAAGCTGAAGCTGAAGCTTCAGCTTGCAAGACCAAACAGTAGTTTCCAAGGGGATCAGGACAGACTATATATATACGCTTGAGCTCTCCAACTTTGTCATTTGATTAATATGGCGGATTACTACCTGGTAACCTATCAGGTTGACGCTACTTGAGATGTCCTAATTAATAATTAACCCATGTGATTGAAGACAGACAGCACTACAAAATTAAGGCAGAGTGAGCGATCACGTACGTACCTAGATCGGCGGCCGCTAGCCTCAGGTACAGATCCTGTCCACCATTGGTGTACACTCTAAGATCGGTGAGTTCTGTAGTCCACATGATGCAGCCGCTCCCCGTCCCACTTGCACTGATATTGGCAGCAGCATAAGCTGTGCACGAGCAATTCGTCAAGCACATAGTCTTGCATTGCTCCAGGCTCAGGCTCAGGCTCATGTTCGCTACCGAACTCGATGTGTCCGGTAACTTGACGCCGCTCACCATGACGAACCCATCGGTCCCATTCCGGCAGTCCAGCTCTGTTTTCCGCCGGCACCCATCCGACGCATCCCTGAGAGCCCAGTTAGAGGGGTTTTTGGGCCGAAAGCCATTGAGACAGTCGCATATCGGCGACTCGTTGGGGTCGCAGACGCCGTTGGGGCCGCACTGCGACACCTTGTCGCACTGGTCCTTGGGCGCGAACCAGAAGGCGTTCCAGATCTTGCTCTGCTCGATCCAAACCAACCGCTGCGTGATGCCCGACTGGTTCACGATCAACCGGGTGATGAAGGAAGCGTCATGCACATAGAATGAGTAGAAGACCTCATCCCGGTTGACCACGAAATCGAAGGATAACTTGTCGTATGTCTTCATTTCTGGGATGCCGCTGAACCCGAGCCCGTTCCACGGCCCCGTGCGCCACGTTCTGGTCGACCGGGAACATAGGAATATCTCCGGATAGCCACGCACGTCCACGGCCATGGTGTACTCGCTTGGCGCCGGATCGCTGTCGCTGGTCCAAGCCGTGAGGTTGCGGTTGAGGCCGCTCGTGAGGTTCCACCCGAGCTTCATGCCCGGCAGGAGCGTGTCGGTCGGGAAATCGAAGCTCTGCCATGCAAAGCTGTTGGGATCATTGCTGTTGCTGCCGGACTCCCTGACGACGAAATTCCCGTTATCGAGGAGCTGCGCGACCGGGTTTGCAAGGGCCCGGGAGCTCGAGTACCAGACTACGGTGGCGTTCTCGTCGGTGATGACGAGTGTTCCGTTGGTTTTAATCGACAGGCTCCCGGAAGTGCCGGTAATCGGTTGCCGGCGGTTCGCGACCCATACGACGGTTCGGACTGAGACTTTGGAGTACCATATCCCGACGTAGCGTTTATCGGAGCCGAAAAAACCCAACTCGAAGGTCCCGCCGGTGGAGATCAGGGTTTGGCCGTCATCGGTGAGTGACTGGTCGGGAGATAAGATGTCAGCTCCGGTGGTGGGGGAGATGAGAGTACTACTGAGTAGGTAGACAAGGAAGAACCTGCTGGTCATGTTTACTTTCTAGATTGCAGCGGCTATGCCTGTAGACGGAAGCCAACGCCGCTGCTGTATATGTTTGGGACGGGCTTGGGACCTGAATGAAGAAGTTGTGATTTAAGCTGGCCGATGACATGACTTTGTTGACGTGGTGGTTGTTGTTCTTTAATTATTCTCCTCCTGTTGTCAGACTCATTGCACATAGTTGATGATGGAGAGGTAAATTAATAAGCTAACTAGATTTGACTGAACGTCCAAAACAACTTTAATTTGTATACTACCACGCAGGTGGATGACGACCTCTGGTCCTACACACAAATATCCTATGTCGTGACAAACAAGGGCAAGGATTCGTGTTGTCAGTTCGTGGTATTTAGTGGACGAAATACCTGGTTTTGTTTTGTTTTTGTTTTTGGTTAAAAGAAAGAAATGGAGGATTTATAAGAAAAGAAGGTTACAAGTGAATCGTGCGAACACTTGTAATTTCTCAATTAAATTGCAACCGCCAAATTTTGTAACTTGAGAATTAGATAGGAAACGGATAAATTTAGATTTCATAAAATCGATGATGAGATAGGTTGTTAGTTGCCTCAATTGATTGATTACTTTATGGGCGGCTTGACTTTGTGGAATACGTTCAATAGCGAAGCTTGTAGGAAGAAAGAGAGAGAGAGAGAGGGAGAGATGAGAGGAGTAGATGAGCTTGTCGACAGAGGCTGTTCAAAGACCTGCTACCTTGCGCAGCACGGCCGACGACTTGTGGTGTTGGGTGTTTGGATAAGAAAGGAGACTTTTGACTGTCGAAGCCACCAGATTCCAGTAGACGTGCTTGTTAGTCTGCAACGTCAATCATTCATGGGAACCTAACCCCCGGCACATCCACGAGACAGAGATACAAGCGCTGTCACGAGACATGTGGAGGATGTAAACCAGCCAAGGTAAGTCAAGTTCCGTCCGCCAAACCGTGCAACTCGACAGTAACATACACAGAATTCTCTGCCATTCCAATTGCCCACCATATAAATTAGCACATTCATTTCGCGCGCACATCACTCCACTTGCAAGTTGCTAAGAAATCATCAGCGAATTCATTTTCGCTCTCTGTGCAAAATGAATTTGGGGCCCAACCTCAGCTATCCTGAAAATGGAAAAGGAACAGAACGGAAGATCGAGCTTATGCTCCCAATTCAGTATGGTGTTTTTATTTAATTATTTTTTGAAAATTTTATTTAATAATAATAATAATTTTATTTATTGAGATAATATATATTTATATAGATTTTAAGATTTTTTCAATTATATATCCAGGTCATGCACATATATCATAGTGATCGATCATTAAATTATAGATTAATTGAGGACTAGAATAAAAGAAAAGAAAAAGTAAAGTTGTCATTCCATATTTATCTCTATTATGATCCTCTATGCCATTGTAAGATTGAGTTTTCATTAACGATGTCAATCTTAAAATGATATAATTAAAATACCTTACGTGCGAAAGGCTTTGTGAGAGAGTCAATTAATTAATTAAAAATGATAGTTTTTGTTATGGATATTTTTTCATTAAATTTTTGATTGAATTGAGTTGTGATAGCTTATCTCATTTTACTCTTTTCTCATTTCAGATTTATGACCAATCAATTTGTCATACAGTTCTACGAATGATATTAGTGAGTCATGTGCCCGAATTGTTATCACCAATTTTTTGTATTCATCTCCTAAGCCCTTGAAAGTGTAAACAATAATTTTTTTCATCACTTAGGGGATGACTTATTAAAATCAAGTCATCCATAATAATTCTTAGATTTTACATATAAACAATAATAGTAGCTCCCTTTTCAATTATTTTTATCAAAATATATAAAAAACTTAATATACAAGTGCGAGAGCAATTAACAAAGATGGTTTATAACTTAGATTATGCTTTTATTGTAATATTGTAAAAAAAAAATTAGTGTACCATGGAGCCAATAATTAAGACTTGAATAACTTGTAGAATAAGATAACCTTGATGTAACCATAATTTATTATTAAAATTTATTATTAAAATTGGTTCTCTTGATATTTAAATATTTTTTAGTAGACAATTAAGAGAGCTATCAACATAGCCCAGTAAATCATATCCAAAGAAAAGGATGTATAGTTACCGATTTTAAAGAGTTTAGATATGATCAAAATTATTGCATTAATGGAGATAAGTCATGTACGTTGATAAAAACTATTGTTCTCTAAAGGAATAATCATCATAGCATCAAAACTAAAGGAGGAAGAAGACACATATACAAAAGGTGCTCGATATAGTATTTATATATATTTATGTCTTTCGATTTTGTTCATGCAAATGCAAAAGACTTATAGTAGACTTGATAATCTCATTTGAATTAGCTCTTGTAGTAATTTTAATCCTACAAATGCATGTTATATGTCGTTGTTGGGCAAAGACAAAATTATTCAAAAATATACCATCCAAATAGCTACTTTGGAGATTTTTTAGTTCCATAGAATATTAGCCAACACATCATATTAGAGCTACTCAAGTAACACTTGGATGGATGGGCATTTGTGGTAATATTTAGGGTTGGTTTGCTATCTTATTTCGTAAAAATGTTATGTGAGTACTAATCGGGACTTTTGGTCATAATGGACCACCTTAGATACTTTGTCATATAATCATTTAGAGCCTATAAAGTTTATATTTGTACTTTGTATTGGCTATCAAGTGTTTATTGAAATATTTTCTTATTGTAAGATCCTGAGTTCAATACTTCCTCTAATGAATCTTCTCTTCTATAAATCTTTAAGGAATCATAAGAGATTTCGAAAAGATTGACCCTTTGCATACATATACATAAAGGTATCATATGACTTCGGTAAAATCAACTAAGTCTATGATAATACACCAATAAGAGGTTGAGCACCATTGGATTAAGGTAGATTAAATCAAATCAATGTTGAGAGTAGAGCCTCAATGCCCGAAAGGTGTCATCGAAATAAGAGTTTTGATGGTTAGAAGAGAAGTCATTGAAGCAGATCTCACTAGTGGTTGATAGAGAGAGCATACTAGAGTAGCAATTGATAATCGATAAGGGCAGATCTGAGGGACCTATGATCTATGACATCACCAATGACCTACAATGAGGAACACACTAGTAGTTGTGAGTTGGAGAGAAGAGATTGCTGACTGTGGTGGTAGAAGGTGTTTGATGGAGAGTCATCTACTATAGAAAAAGGCGATCAATGGAGTGTAGCCCGAACTAGGAGCCATTGTTGTTGCTACAGGGATGATAATATCGAGCAACAAGGAGATTCTAATCATTGGGAGGAACCAAATCATAGAAAATATTGTAGATATCCTTATTACTAAATCTATAGGGGAAGAACAAAGGATAACTCTATAGTAAAGAATAATAAAGAATAGTCACGATGGAAGATGTCAATTTGTCAAGGAGAGAAGACTTATACTTGTACAAGGCAAGATCACTATGATACTATAAATAATTTATTGAGAAATAGATTAGGATTTCATTCATTAAAATAATACATATCTATATAGATTTTGGAGTGAAAGTTTTTTTCTTAATTATATCTTAAAGTTATGCACATATAATTGATCCACAAATCATAAATTAACTAGGGAATAGAATATATAAAAAATATAAAATTATCATTTCATATTTATTTCTATCATAATTTTTATTTATTTTAATATTAGTTATAAAATAATATTGTTTTCGATCTCCATAGTACGTGTCGTATCTTTCATCAGTAAAATCGATGGTATGAGGAGAAATAAGATCAAATGTTTCACTTTCATAACTATAAGAATATCAATATAATTTTTTTAAGTATAAAGATCGAAATGCTAAATATGACTCACGATCCTATATAATTAACCCTATCATGACCTTATGTTTAGACTCATCAACACAAATGTGTGCTGATTTGTCACCATTGCCACAACCTCAATTAACTTCTTAAACAATATCATTTATTATGTCAGGATTACGGCTACTCCTATCAATCAAACTATAATAAGTAGTGAATAGAAATATATTGGTCTTCAATTAGGTTGGGGGCATGAAATTGACTAGAGCCATCCAAATATGCCATGCCAGCTAAAAATATAACTATTCGCTTATCATCAGAAAAAATTGATTATATATAAAAGATGATACAGGCACGATTAACAAGATATAATCTTTTTCTCTAAAGTTTGATTTGTTGATGCAGAAACCACATCGAAAATCTCAATTGATATTGCTTTTGGTTCATGATAACAATACATCGGATGCTTTAGAGTACCTTGGACAGATCAACACAAGTCACATCAAGTCGTATATGGTCAAGTTGATGGGCTAACTATAAATCTGACACTAAGCATTGTTTCTCCAACAAAGCATTAAAACTAATATGATGTCATCTTATCCTCTTTTTTTTTTCAAAAGCCATCTCAAATAATTCTTTCTTTGGAAGTAAGATCTTTTCAACTGATGACACATGAGATATTAGTAGACTAATTATAAATTATCATATGTAGTTAGATCTCTTTAATATCTTGATCTTTAAATTTAAAAAATTTATATTAGAATCCCTATAGTCATAAAAGTGAAACATTTAACTCTATTTATCCTAATGTCATCGATTTTACCAATGGAAGATATAGGATGTGAAAGCATGTGTATAAATAGTATAAAAATGTGGGTAAAATGATACTTTTAGTATCATAATTATATTTTCGATGGTGACAAACAATGGCATTGCTGAGGACTGCGAGTGGTTATGGTCAGCAAAAACGACGTAGTGGATGGTGAGAACAGTTAGGATTTCTGTGGCTTCTTACTAAGGGAGGAGGATAAGGAGCTAGACCGGTAGCAAAAGGTTATGCAAAGGGAGAGGAGGAAAAAGACAACGTAGATGTCGACACAGATGCATCAACGCTAATAACGATGTAGGGAATGGCGATGCCGCTCTATATCTGTATGAGCATCATTTTGCATCTGTCATTGTCAACAACGATGCAAGGAGGGGCAGTGTTTATCCTTCTTCCCTCATTCCCGATCCCTTATCCTTCTTCCCCCTTTCGTCGCTTAGCATGCACAAAGGGGGAGGAAGGATAAGCTATGCAGAATGATGTAGGGATGCAGAATGATGTAGGGATGCATCGCTCATCCTTCTTCCCCCTTTCGTCGCTTAGCATGCACAAAGGGGGAGGAAGGATAAGCTATGCAGAATGATGTAGGGATGCATCGCTCATCCTTCTTCCCCCTTTCGTCGCTTAGCATGCACAAAGGGGGAGGAAGGATAAGCTATGCAGAATGATGTAGGGATGCATCGCTCATCCTTCTTCCCCCTTTCGTCGCTTAGCATGCACAAAGGGGGAGGAAGGATAAGCTATGCAGAATGATGTAGGGATGCATCGCTCATCCTTCTTCCCCCTTTCGTCGCTTAGCATGCACAAAGGGGGAGGAAGGATAAGCTATGCAGAATGATGTAGGGATGCATCGCTCATCCTTCTTCCCCCTTTCGTCGCTTAGCATGCACAAAGGGGGAGGAAGGATAAGCTATGCAGAATGATGTAGGGATGCATCGCTCATCCTTCTTCCCCCTTTCGTCGCTTAGCATGCACAAAGGGGGAGGAAGGACGGCATCCTCTCTTTCCCAAGGGTGAACACCTCAATATATAGCTTGATTATTACTTTCTTGAATCTCAATGTCCTTAGATGTGCTTTTGTTATGACAATGCAAATTAGGTCGAGTCTAGCTCAAAGTCTGTTTTCAAAGATTTCTATATCAAAATTCTCAACCTAAAGTATTAGAAAGATATCTCGGGTGACAAGACAATCTTAATGTTAAATGCTAAGTTGTCATCTGAGAGGTTCACAATATACTTGATAGTTCATCCACTCAAGTACCTTTTACTCTAATGACCACTTCTTGGTTTGTGGACCTTAATAAGACCATAGTTGAGTATAAGATACTAAGTTAAACTTTTTAGTTTAACTCATAGGATGATAGAACTCTTTGAATTCACATGTTGAATTGGAGTTTCATGTTGGTGATGATGACTCTCATAATTGAAAGCAAGAGATGATATCCTTTTATATAAATCTCTCAACTACTTCTCGGTGATTGCGCCAATAGCTCAACCTCAACCCATTCATAAAATAGTCAACTTAACAATGAGAAACCTTCATTAGCCAAAGAATAGCAAAAAGAGTCCAAGGAAGCCTATACCCCATGGGTGAAATATCATCTATAATCAATCATACTTAAAGGATTGTAGCTTGATGTTTGTGTCCCACATACTTAAGGGATTGTAGCTTGATGTTGTGTCCACACAAACCTTTGTCACCGATTGCATTTTTGGGCATAAGCAACACATTCTTGTGTGACATCGGCCAATTGAACTCTTATCAAAGTACTTTAAAGGTGAGGGTTCATTCACCAATGTGCTCCTTATATATACCCTAATGCATCATGGCAAGCACCCTCTCATTCTCTTGGGGTGTTTGGCATCTAAGAAATAGTTGACTAAAAGAACTATGATCTAGGTGATCATTGAGTGTGCAATATCATGCTTGACTCTCTATACATATATGGAGCCCACCAGGAGCGTTCTATCTTTTTTATAGTGTAGGATCTCGTCCATCCAACTCAACTCTTCCTCAACTATAACTACATCAGGCTTCTTAATGGTTTGGGTTAGTAGCATCTGAATCAACGGTCAACCATCCTTTTGAGCCTGGGTTGATGCTAATCTAGTAAGTATATTAACAAGAACGTTCTCTTCATAGGAGACCTATAACACATTAAGTTAGAAGCCGTAGGTTAATTTTCTATACCTCAGTAATGTACTTTGCCGTGGTTGCATCTTAGGACTCGTAATTCTCCTTTACTTAGTTCATGACTAGCTGTGAGTCACTAAACACTATAGATCCTGGATTTAAAGCTCCCAGGTTAGCCGAAGCCTCGATAAAAGTGTCTCATACTTAACTTTATTGTTGGAGATTTTGAACCTAAACCGAAGAACTTATTGGACACTTGTTTGTTCAGGCCTTTTAAGATGAGTCAAGCACTACCTCCATATAAGGTGGCAAAACCATCCGTACAAGTGGAGTGTGCTTGTCAACCTCGAGCGAATAAGGAGTTAATTCTGAGATAAAATCTATTGGTTCTTGGGCCTTTATGGTAGTCCTTAGAATATATCAAATGTTAAACTCATCTAACTCTAGTGACCACCTCAATAGCTAACCTAAGAAATCAAACTTAGAAAGAACTCATCTAATTGATTGGTTAGTGATCACCTACACAATATGTGCTTAAAAATAGGGGCAGAGCTTCCTTACTACTAAGACTAACGCAAATGCGAGCCTCTCGATAGGGGAGTTTCGTTCCTGAGTGTGCTCAGAATGTGACTAACATAGTAGATATGCTTTTGAACTCTCAAGTCATCTTGTAGTAATATTAACTGATAGCTAGGTTAATGGTAACAAGGTAAAGGCATTAAGTTTCACTCGAGGTAGTGGAGGTGAGCTGTAACAACTAGGTGAGGTAGTCCTTCAACCTTTCGAAAGCCTCCTAATACTCCTCAATTTATAGAAAACTCTTTGGGTTCTTTAATAATCGAAAGAAAGGTGCACCTACTGCCAAATTGGGATAAAAATTAACTAAGTATTACTAGTCAACCCCTTAAGTGTTGGACTTCCCTTATCAACTAAAGTGGATGCATCATGGGTTACACATTCTTGGGGTTTGTGTTTATTCTCTTCTGGTGAATAATGAATTGGAGGAACTTTCCTGAGTTGACTCTGAAGGTATACTAGTTAAACTAAGGCATATGCTGATCTTTTTTAGAATTTGAAATATCTCGACTAAATCTGCCAAATGAGAGTCAATCGTCTTACTCTTCACTGTTATATCATATATATACACTTCAGCATTTCTCTCAATTTGATATTTGAACATATTGTGCATCATCGTTTTGTACATCACCTCTATATTTTTTAACTCGAAGGGCATATTCCGATAGCAATATGTGCCTCAGTTGATGATAAAAGAAGTATATTTTTAATCCTCTAATGCTATTTTGATTTGGTTATTCCTTAAGAATGCATCCACGATGATGAAAAGCTCATGACCTGAGGTAGTATCAACCAATTGATTAATTTGAAGAAGAGGATCATTGTCTTTCAGGCACACCTTGTTGAGATTAGTATAGTCAACATATATCCTCTAATTTTTATTAAACTTTTTAATGAAATCACTGTTAGTGAGCTACTATAGGTACTACACCTTGGTAATATACCTTACTCGTCTACCTCAACACTAATTGCCTACTGGTGATCATGAGCATACTTATGATGCCTATACTTCACTAGTCATACCTCAGGAGAAATGTTCAAATGATGCTGAACTATGTTGGGGTCGATTCTCAACATGTATCTTGGTGACCATATAAACACGTCGACATTCTCTCGAAGAAAATGGATGAGTTACACCTATCTCTCTTTGGAAACTTCAATTAATGGTTGAGCCTTGTCTAAAGGTATTTCAATTAGTAGCTCCACCGACTCATGATATGGGACGGACTTGGCGAAGTCTTAGGATCCATAGGTGACATCTCAAGTCAAGCCTTCTTCAAAAGAGAGATCGTCGTTAGGTAGTACTAGTGCGACTCCTTTATGTTGGTTCTTAGCTCTCTGATGTCAGTTCTTATCGAGAACTTTATCACCATGTGGTAGGTTGACACCACTGTCTCCAGTCTATTCATTATGGCTCAACCTATGATTGCATTGTATGTCAAGAGGATATCCACCACCATGAATTTAGCCAGTATTATTTTGGAGCAAGGTTCATTTCCAAATGTGATATATAGGTTCATGATCCCAATAGGCGAGATAGAATCACTAGTGAACCCCATCAATAAAAAAGTCATTGGAGTAAAGTCATTAATCGATAGCTTAAATTTTTTAAAAGCATCAAAGTAGAGAATTCGACAAAGTTAACTATATTAATCATGACTCTCTTCACCCAAGCATTAATCATCATTATAGAAAGTACCAAGGCATCATCATAATTCAAGTCAAGATACTCTATCTTTTCCTCCTTAAATATTATCTCCAAGTGGACCTCCATTCTCATGCGTTTTTAAATGGTAGCTCGGGCATCAACAATATGACTCAAGGAGTTATCTTCCAACGAGGTAGGTCCACCAATGATGATGTCAATCTATCTCTCCATTAACTCCTAAGGTAAAAGTGAGGGTTCCCTATGCTTTTGGATGAACTGCCCGAGGTGTCCCTAATATATGAGTTTTTCAATCTACTATTTTAAGTTACAACAATCCTCCATGTCATGGCTATAGTCTCAATGGAACCAATAATATTTAGACCTATCTCTTTTTGACAATGGAGTCTTCATCGATGATGGTATTTTAAAAGCTCATTCTCTTTTATCTATAGAAAAACTTTAGTTTTAGTCATATTTATGATGGTCAACTCATACCTTAGGTAAGATAACTCAGGTTGTTCATTTCTCCTTTGTTGTAGTGACCTTAGGGTTGGAGTGGATTATAGCCGCTCTTACTTCGGTCTCTTACGTGACTCCTCATGCTTGCTTTAGCGATAATATATTGATTGACCCTCTAAAGTACCTCGAGTACAATCATTGATAGTCTCTCTGTCAACAATTAGAAGATGTGAGAGGACTTAAGCCTCATAGTGAAGGTTTATATTATGAGTGATTGATGGGCATCTACTATACCTTGAATTTCATTCATGAACTGAGTTATGAAGTCTGTAAGCATTTCCTCCTTTTCTTGCCTGAGTTTGAGAAGAATTATCATTGATGGCCTTGGGTGTATGTTCCCGAGGAAATGAAGTTTGAACTCTCTTACGAGCTAAGCAAAAAAAATGATGAAAAGTGGCTTCAAGCGGGCATATCGTTTTTTGTACTAGGCCTCTTAATATAATTAGGAAGGTATGACATGTTAGGGTGTCTGAAGTACTATACAATGATATTTGGGCACGGAAAGCTATAATGTGCCCCATTAGGTCGGCATTGCCATCAAATGCCAGTTCGCTGGAATTAGTTCATCCTAGATTTTCTAGGTGAATGGCAACCGACCCAAGGTGGGAGAGACTAATGCTTCTCCTTTTGATTGTTAGAACTCTCGTCACATCTCCTACAAACATTGGTCCATTTGTCATAGTTAGATTCATAGATAATCCTCCATTAAATCTGCTTATTTGGTTTCAAGTAGGATAGAGTAGTGGTATGATCTATTGAATTCCACGATTAGAGATCGAAGTGCCCCCTTGGCCAACGGTTTGACCGATCTTAAGCGCTCTTGGGAAGTTGGCACCATGTCGAGTGAGAAAACCTCGATGGGTACTAGTGCTAATGACAGTTAAGCCGGTGACTGTGGTTGAGTTGGTGGCATCATTTATTAGGCTAACTAGGGCAAAAGGGGAGCGATAGCCTATAACATGCTCGTTAATATTTATACTTCCAAAGTGAGATTCAAGAACACCTTGGTGGAGATGAGCAGATGGCTCCAGGTCATTCCTAGGGGTGAGAGATCCGGGTCATTAAATAGATGTCAATATCGCATCGACGTTTGTGCGGAGGTGAATACGTCCATGTGCGAAAATGGTGGCTGTTGTCTCCTTGGGTGAAAGTACTATAGGTTGGGGGCAAAGCCTCCTCACTCGAGTGTTTATTAAGAGAGTCAATAGGCGGGGGTTCCTATGACATTAGACCCTGCTTCTAGTGCCAAAAATATCAAGGGAAGAAATCATTGACGTCAAGGTCAGCTCAACGTAATCTAGACTTGAATGCATAGGGTTGTCCAAGATACCTCTAAAGTGAAAACGCTAAGTTCCTGAGGTATAACTTATACAAAAATTAAGGTCAGGAGAGATTTCCCGATTTGATCCCTCAGACACCCAAGTTAGTAATCCTTGAGGTATATGAGTATGGATGCAAGTAGTTAAGAAAGTAATCATCCTCTTTATTATGTTGAAGATGAACTTTTATACCTAATCATAAAAGAAAAAATATTTCATAAAATATTTTATAAGAGGTAGTTTCTAATCGTCTCCAATAGCCTCTCATTGGCCTCTTATCCATACGGATGATAAAGGGGAGATAACTCATAACCATCTACTTTGGACTCTTACTCACGTGGATAGACGAATAAAAGGTGACTTTCATCTTCTCTTTTCACCATGGATATCATATGATGGTCATATATCAATTGACGATTGACTAATAATAAACTTCCTATCAAATATTGTAATGTATTCCCTATATTGTTTATTAACAAAGTTATAAATTGGTCATATGTAAGATGATGATTGAATGTAACTTATGCATTAGAATATTTTGCCTCAGTCATTAGCCAAGATAGTTGTTACTATTTTGTAAAAAATCTTATAAAGAGAATAAATAGTATGACTAAAAATAAGATCATTTCTAATCCTCCATAACAACCAACTAGTAGCCGCTATTACCTCAAGATCTCCCAACGGAATTAGAACACTGTGCCTCATCGAACCATCTATCATCCCTCCATTAACAAAAAGATAAAATAATAATAATAATAATAATAATAATAATAATAATAATAATAATAATAATAATAATAAAGGGAGAACCGAGTCTCAAGTTCATATTAACAACATGTCGTAGTCTCATAGCAAAATCGATGATAAAAAAAGAAATAAGCATTACAAACCCCCCCCCCCCAAGTTGAGACAACCAATCTGATCCCATAATGAGAGGTCAAAAAAAAAACACGGGAAGCTTTCCTGGTGCATCTTAGTTGATGCATTTGAGATGCTGTCATGAACTGCATATAGTTATGAGTACTCGCTTGTACACTAAGAAAAAGAATGAACCTGGCTGGGCCGCGCACCATCGCACCCGGGACTGTGCTAGGGAATTAACAAGCGATTGGATGCGTAAGGGTAATGGTGTCCGTCAAACCTCCTCCCGCTCAGAGCGAAGCAAAGCATCTATTCCAAGCCTTTGCCATATACGGCCTGACCCGCGCATTGGTCAGCCCTCTGTGAGCCCAGCGACAGCTGTGCTAACGGGCCCCTCCTCCCCGCCAAATTAATGGGCTAACCTATCGTCCATCACCCCTACCCACTAGTCTGACTTACGAATTTGGATCTTAAGATGAATGTTTTCATCATACGAATGTTGTTATGGACCTAAACGACTAGGATATATATATATATATATATATATATATATATATATTATATATATATCATAAAAATAAGATTTAAATTCAAGATTTTACGATAAACTATCAATCAATGTCTTTACTGATAGTTTCTTTTGTAATTCGTTTATAGAAATATATGTGTTTCATGTTTGGTTCTCATCCTTAGCCAAACAAGAACTTATTTATAAATAAGAAAAGAAGATAATCCTCACGTTTCTTCCTATAAACGTCCTTGATCGTGATGATCCTAGAAAAAGAAACACGAACAAAACTATTCCCTAAGAAAAATGAAAAGAGAAAAAAAAAGAAAAAGGTGGGGGTGGGGGGTGTTTGGGGGAATTGCTTTCATGTGGGCCATGTTCTGACTTCCACTACACCGCCAAGAGAACATATAAACAAATGAAAAAAGTAAGATGCTCGGGAACAAAAGGACCACACCCTTGCTGTTCATCGACTCAATTATTCCAGCTGATTTCTATTTTCCCTTATGGAGAGGAAAAAAAGAGAGGAGGTGGTGGCAGCAGCAGCCATGCCCGCCCCGCCCCGCCCCGCCCCACACACACGTTAAACCGGAACAAGAACCACCATCCTTTCCGCTCCACCTATCTCCATTCCCTTGTGCTAAATTCATCAGCAACCAAAACCCTAGCTAGCTATCCCCCACTCGCTAAATTAATCCCTATGTAGGTTGCTTTGCCAATTTTAGCAGCACTTCTTCCCGTTCCTCAAATCACCGCCTTGATGAATCGTCGGACAACAGTGATAATGCCCTCCAGACCACTCCCGTCCATTGTTGGACTTACATGTAGCTTTGCCAACACAGCCCGTCCCTCCAAGGGTTCACCCTCCTTTACTACCTGCATTTCCTCGATCGTTTTCTCTGCCAAGTTTTGCATGTCTTTACAAGCGACATAATTATGTCATAATAACTCGAGGGTTTTTTCCCCAACTGATGCTGCTCGTAGGGAGGCGTACGTCCATGCCTCCCCTGCCCCACCCTGGTAAGTCTCCTCTCTACCTGAAGGTTCCTCCAAACGTGGGGTGCCAGAAGTCTGCCGTGGTTCCGCTCGTCACCGGGTAAGTGCTTGCAATCGGAACCAAACATAGCCCTCGGCTTCTAAGATCCGGCCTCGGTCCTTCACCGTCCTTCGACTTGTTCGAGCCCTGCACTTTTTACAAGCCGATACGTCAGCTGTGATATCTCATTCGCGATAATCCGAGCAAACAAATTGACGATCAAGCCAAAAAAGAGTAAGACGCTGAAGCACCTGTTGCATGGGGTGGCCATTCTTCAAATACGGAGTGCTTAGAACCTAAGGTTGGATGAAAATTATTAGCTGCTGGAAATGATGCTTCAAGTTCTAATCTTATGATGAAAAAGCATGAACGAGCGACTTACGCCAACTTGATCGTGAAGGAACTTGATGTACTCGATGGCCTCGTGAAGAACCGATGCAGTGTCGGTCTGAAAATAAATAAAGAGGAAATGATTCAGATAAAAAGCCAGGAGTGATGCTTTCAAGAGTACCCGGAAGGAAGACATGTACCTAGCACAAGTTTCCGTCCCCCGAGAACATGATGGATGGAAAATTGTGAAGGAAAAAGAAAAGAAAAAAGGAACTCACCTTTCCAAAAGGTGAAACTAGCTGCTGGAGAGCAGTGATTCTGTCCCCTAATTTCTCTTTCCGCACCTGCAAACATGGAATATAAATTTTTCACACATGTCAACCAAAGCAGCAGATCTCAAACTGCCTGCCATTGATTGAAATCAATGTTCGATCTTGCGCGTGGCTGTACCTTAAAGCTCGGTAATGGCGATGGTGTCTCTATTCGCGGCTTCTTGAATGCAGGATCTTGACCAGGTTTTCCGCTCGAGGATGAGGAATACGAATCTCGAACTCCATCTGAATTCGTCTTTCCAAAACAAGAGGAAAAATTATGAAAAAAGAAAAAGAAAAAGGAGAGCGGTGCCTTCAACACCCACAAACCCTAACTCGTAGAAGAAAGTTGATAACTCGCGTTACTCTAATAATATATTACCATATCTGTGAAATTACTGCCGATATTTTTCTCTTCAAAAACCTGCTTGTCGAGCTGCGAGGGTGCTGCGGAGCAAGAGCCTGAGTTCGTTTCGCTGACGGAGGCAGTGGCCGTCGCATTCCAGAAGGGAGCGTTGTTGGAGAACTGCAGCAGGTTTCCAGGATGATGCTTCGGAGGTGAAGATTTCAGCAATTGAGGCCACGATGATTGGAGCAGCTCGTTCGTGCTATCCCGACAATCCATCATCGGTGACTGGTAATTGGTGGCCCAGTCATCGTAAACAGGTGGTTGCAGCGTTCTACTCTCGGCTTCTAAGATACCCTGCAACATCGACGACGGGCTTCCGTAGGAGGATGAAATGATGAGGGGGTAGCTGCTAACACCGACATCGCCTGACTCGTTACCGGAGCTAAGATGATGATGATGGTCTAATACGAAATTTTGGTTCGCATCCCTTGGAAGATTCATGGTTGTCTCGATACCCGTTTGGACTTGATTGGATTCGATGGATTGATAATGCCCGAATATGGCTCTTGCACTAACTTCTTCGTGGAGCATGGCATGGAAACTGGTCTCGTCACCCCTCGCACGATTCCTATTTCATCAATCATTGATTTATGTCAATAATCACGGTAAGTGATATATGAGTCGCATGAACATTAGATGTGAAAGGAAACATGAGAACTTACACTGAACCTTGAGTGCTCCAATCCATGGAAGGCGTTGCGCTACCCAAGATAGGTAACTGCAAGGTGGAGTTAATCACGGAAGGGGCGGCAGTCGCCTGCTCGACCTTACGACTGCCTCGGAAAGTCACAGAGCTACCGGAGACCGATGATTCGTCACAGAACCGAGCTTTGCCGTCTACCAACTCGGCTGCCGCCCAGCTGGAGGCGTTGCCGGCTATGTCTGCGATGCACGAGACTGCCGCCGGCATGTCGATGGCGGTGATACTCCTTGCGGGGTTCCACACGCTGCCTCCGTTGCATCTTCCAGCTGTCTGGAAATCGTCCGCCATGGAGCTGTGCAGCTCCACTTCTCTAGCGTTTGGCTATAGCTTCCTTGGGATCTTGGGTTGGACGGAAAGAGTTGGAGGGGATGGAGTCCCGAATCGCTTATATATACCAAAAACCATTTGAGGGTGGACGATTTGGGTTGTGACCACACGTTTGCTCCCGTTTGACCTTTGACAAGGGAAAGCGTCAAGATGCGAAATGGAACGAAGCGGTTTGCTTTAAACCAATTTACATGATTGTCACAGACTAATGTGCTCCTTTTTTTCCGCAGAATTTTTGTATATTCGCTTCAGCACAAAAGAAAAACGATGTAGACTTTTCTACTTTAATATCCTGATCAAGACACGAAAGGAGACTAGTCAGGCCTTTGCTCTAGCAACAGAAGAGAGAGAGAGAGAGAGAGAGAGAGACTTCTGCTCACTTCCAGTATCCATCTCAGAGACACCGATGTATAAAGCAGTTTATGCCCCACGTCTAAGGGATGCAACCCTAATAGTCTTTCCATCTGCTTCTTCCAAGTTGGATCCTTTATCGCACGCGCCCACTCGACCGTGTGATCTATTATGCACTGAGATCGGTGCAGATATTTGGTTGATTCTTTTAAGATCTTTTGCCTGGGCCCAAGAACCCCAGGATTCAGTTCTCGCCATGTACTATTCCATAATCTCTCTCCCGTTGTGCGCCATACCCATCGATATAGTAAATAGTCGTCGTATGCCTAAAGAGCTATCTCATCAGGAACACTCTAAATTAATTATATGTAATTCGAATTCCCAATCAGCAGTGGCATCTAACTGAGAATAATTTGTGTCTTCGTGAAAGAAGATTATTAGTATGGCGTCTATATTTTAAGAAGCGGCAAGCGGACCAAGGGGGCAAAGGCTGCGTGCATCTAAATGCAATGATAATGGATTATAGAGTATTTGCCATATGGCGACGTAACATATCATTTCATGTGGAAGAGTATAATTAACAATTAGGTAGCGAGACGTAATCAGCAATACTTAATTACTAAGGTTCGTCCAACACCAGTCTACGGAATATACTGACGCAACAACAGTGTAGCAAGCCAAATAGGACTTGGCTTTTCATCTTGCTGGTGAAAATACAATTCACTATACCGATAAAGGAAATATGATGCTGCAGCTTGCATCATTGGAATCGAAATTGGAATCAACTGCACTTTTTTAGTTGGATTGGATTGGATTGTGGTCCTCCTCGTAAACCGAACCGGGATGGGTGGGCGTCCAGCGAGCATAATCCGCAAGCACAAACGCCAGTTTAGTATTCTCATGGTGTCTTCTATTTTGTAGGTAGGGAAGGGAAACAAAAGGAAAAGAAAGTAAAGAAGCCCACCATTCTGGGTCCGTGTCTTCTGGTACGCGATAAATGGATAACTCTGGTCGCTCCATTCCATTTGTTGCACTCCTGCTAGAAACAAGAAGTGGAGCTGTTCCATGGTCCTCTCTCTCTCTCTCTCTCTCACATATAATATAAACCTATGAGTTTTTTTTCGAATGTTGGGTTGATCTGATTCTTTAATTTGTTGCTAAATCAGAACGCGAATTAGGTGAGGATTGATTGGTTAGTCTGGATCAGTGGGCCCATAGTGGACACCTTTCTACTCTACGAGAAGTTTATAATTCCTATTACTTCAAGCAACGTACGTGTTTTTCAGATTTGTGACTTAATTATCGATCTACCTTTTTATAATCCTACAGGCCGCTTCCTTCATGTCACAACTGTGCAAAGTGTTCTCCGTCTGGGGAAAAGGTGCCATAAAAAAAATAAATAAATAAAGTGACAAATTGATGCTTTGAATTATAGCACTATATCTAGGATTTAGTCCTCAGAAAGCCAATCGTTCAATCTTTATTAAAAGTTTTAAATAAAAAAAAAAAAAAGGCATCTCATAATCGTTCAAGATATTAGAATACTGTGCGGTTAAAGGATGCTCATCCAGGTCGGAAAGCATGATTTATTATATTGTATAAATTTTATCTAAGCCTCTATGACATTACCTTAGAAAATTTACATCTTTTAGATATTACAATGACTTCTTCCCATGCTGTTTGATTAGCACTTCAATTATCTGCTTAGGCCCCTCCAATGATTCGTCTTGTTAGACTTGACACCCCATTTCGACCATTTAATTGGAGTTTGCTCTTTGTCACTTACCTATTCAACCATCCCAACTCCAAGATAATCCGTGGTGGTTCAACAGCTTCTCCTTCGGTCTGCGGAAAAGGGATCTTTTATATATAACGCTGGTCAGCTTTAACTCTGTGGATACGCTCTTAAAGCCTGAGTCCAACCCTGACGAACCAGATGATTACACACTTTAAATCGTCGGATGATTAACTAGGCAAACCACGGCATGGTAATGATATCAGTGGTTGAATGTTTGTGTCTTTTTAAGGTGATGCCAAGAACTTGTCATTCTTTTTAGTATTATTATAAAGCCAACTACGTACTGTCGCACTCTGGACCTTAATCCAACCAATGCCTTGCTCACGTACATCTGCCCTTTATATATATATATATATATATATATATATATATCTAAAGGGTTCAGTTGATGTGGTAAGGTGTATCTTGATTCGGAAAGCTTGCTTCACCTAAGACATGAGTCGTCGGTATCATTAATAGGTGTTAAAACGCTTGGAAATTAATTAAGCTCATGGGTACACGTTCTGCACTTGCTTCAGCCGCCCCTCAGATTATGTATTTGAGAGTTCATTTCGAGTTCGTCAGATACGTTGCTAGAAAAATAATTTATATAAAATGAAAGAGGCAGCCTATGGCAAAAGAAGACTAGTCTACAAGGGGAGGGGGGAGGGGTGAACATGCATGTATAATATTGGCCATCGACACATGTGTTCTTCCCTGCAGGAGACGAGAGTGACTTCCTACGCTATATGGATCCAATCAACCATTCTTCCAACTACACATGTGTTATCTGCTATTAATATGTCGCTCCTCCGTGTTTGTTTTAACCTTAAATTCCATCAGATTACAAGTTTAATCCAGAGAGGCAGGCCTACACGCGGATTCATGACAAATTTGCTCCCATGATATGCGGTGCGTTGACATGGAAAACAAATGTGATGCTCCTCTTGACGTGAGAATTAAGGTTCGTGAGATGCACCTTTTCTCTTAAAACTAAAGATATATAATTTCTTTTGTTTTCTTTTGACTGGTACACCGAGTCATCTGCCAGAATAGTAATAACTATTTAGAGACGAACCATTCAGCATTCATCCATGTGGTTTATTAGTCTACCAATCGTCTGAGAATTTTCGTTTCTATTTATTTTTTTATTTTTATTTTTTTTTTGTGCGAATCGGATCCGGAAGCTCCTACACACTCGCCGACGCCGTCCACGAGTCAAAAGAAATGCAGCGGTGCCAAGGCGGTGGTGGTGCGCAAGTCGAGGAGGAATGATCACCAACGTCCATGAATGAATGTGGTTTTTGGACTCTGATCCCAAAGCGTACCAGATCCGAGTGAGGTCATGCTGGTGACAGCGATGTCGTAGGTCAGAGTGGGTCCCACAGAAAAGCATGCGCGCGTGCTCCGGCCCAACCTGAGCCTGACCCCCTTCTTCTCTCCACTAAGAGTCAAACGAAGCCCGTGATCGACACTCCGCACATTCCTAGCTTTTTCTTCTTCTTCTTTTTTTTTTTTTTTTTTTCCTCTTTCCTTTTTATTATTAGAATCATTTTCCTTTCCTTTCCTTTATCTGTCCTCCGTGTGTCCATCATCCAGCTTTGCCTTTCCCATTTGACGTAGTACACACGTACCCGGATAATGCTGTGGGAAAATGGCATAGTCCATCATCCATGTCTGTCCCTCTTTCAAACGCAATTAGTGTTTTTAGTCTAGCAGATGTGTTACGTCAACTTGGCAATCATTTGTATATACCGAGGAAAATCCCTATCTCTCCCATGTATTTCCTTTTTTCTACATTTGAAATGAAAAGAAGTTTGCTTGCCACGCCCAAATCACGTGAATTGAAGGACACATCAACTAGCCACGGATATCTACTACCCCAAACAAAACAAAGAAAATTAGATTACCATAGAGATCAGCTCAACGAGGACATTGATGTGCAAGGAGAAAGGAAAATTGCTGAATTGCTTCTTATCAAATTATTCAGGGGATCAATATAAAAAGCCACCAAGACAGTGATTGGTTCTACTCACGCAGCTTCTGGAGGCCGATATAAATAGTAGGAGATGATATCATTGGTTTGCCGTCTGGCGGTGAAGAAGACTGAGTGGGAGCCACAGCCACACAGGGAGAGACATTTCCGGAGCCTGACATAAACCAAACTCATCTTAGCAAATTTTAATGACGGAGAGAAGTCAGTGCTATATGCTATATACTTAATAAAATACTATATATATCTCAATCAAGATGGCTCATGGTCCACTTGATCATATATATATATATATATATATATATACAGCCCATGTAGAGTAAATCTAGATGAATAATGAAATGTGGTCTTAAAATCCTTTATTCTCCCCCATCTTCTCCATATCATAAAGATGCTTTATTTTGTTTCTATTTTTCTTGGCAGCAAAATATTTCATCCACAAAATTTCAAGATACAGAAACCATGAGTGCTTAACCGGAATCGCTCTCGTTGTAACCGTGGAATTTGGTGTTACCACCCAAAAAAGGAAAAGAAAAACAAAGAAACTTAATAGATAGGAAAAGAAGAAAATGGTTCAGCTTCTTGTTTCCATCTCTTTTGTGAAAGTTTTCAGATTCCTGTTTCTTCAAGGTACAAACGCAGAACCGACCGATACCGAATGGATTGTCTAGGTGGGACGAATGCAGCCATTTCTACCGACAAAAACCAGTAGAGCACTCAGATGAGAAGATGGCTCATGAATATTCTCTTGCACCAACTAGATGAAGACATTTGTGGGGGCATGAAGATGACCGAGTAACACATGTCAATCCACATTCTGTAGACACAGCATGCAAAGTTGATGTCAGAAACACTCCTGCCTGGCTAGCATCTAAACATACCAAAGGAGAATATACTCTATATTACCTGCTGTTTTGATTGCAAGCCTTGTATCCTAATAATCAGCATCACGTGCATTTCTCTTGAATCCTTATCGAACGATCGCCATATGTGGATTGACAAACTCAGCATGATTGTTGCCAAAGTTTGCTCGGTAATAGACTGGAAAACAATAATCATGTGGAAAGCATACATCCAGTGACATGAAGAAAATAACAATAATAAGGCAACACAAACTGGTTTCGCTGCTGTTCTCCCTCTTACCACTGATACACTAACCATGGGCGGCTTTCCCAAAGATTTTTTACGCAAGGGCGGCTTCCAGAAAATGGGTTGACTCGATGGACTGGACACGTCCTATTGACACAAGCGATGGTGGAGCAAATGAAGTGAGATGCCGTAGTCCTCCAAACCACCATTCCTCGGTCAACTTTTCATCATCAATGCGACAGGGTGGACCCAATTCCCCATGTGAGGTAACAACGAGTCCTACTCCTCTTCTTCGGAGGGCTTCATCATTGATGACTACTTGTTTATTCTTTTGGTGATAATTTTACTTGTGGAGAAAAGGTCTTGTTACCTGTTAATAAAGAACCATTATTAGGATAACAAAACCATTGCCATAAAATTGGTTTTTTTTTCCTAGTATTGAAGAACAAGTAGGACAAACCTTGATTGCCAAATATCTCGGTGTGTGGTAAATTAAAAGGACCATGAATAAGAAATCATAGTGTTAAAGAAGTAAAGTTATTGATTCAAGTTTACAAGGATAAGTAGCACAAGTGGGAGGCAACCGTTCCCGTTTGTTGATGACAGATAACGAGAGAGAGAGAGAGAGAGAGAGAGAGAGAGAGAGAGAGAGAGAGAGAGAATATATGGTGGCACAACCAGACAAAGAGCAAAATCCAATGGGTTGGATGGTTTTGACCTTTCTTAAGCGTGGAAAGCCAAGAACGAGTATGACCTAACTTCCAATGGGGAGGACCACAGACGACCAAGGTGTGCCCAAGTCAAACCTTTATCATTTGGAATTGTTAGTCAGCGAATAAAGGGCAGGCTTCAACCCGAGGCAAGTCAATACTGATTTCGTTTGTTGTCCACAAACGACAAGAGCGCCAGGGAGAAAGTCGCAAGTAGAACAATATTCATTTGTGCCAAGTGAATAATAAAGATGGTCACTCACATTATTGAGCATCGCCAATCATCATCATCGGATATTTGTACCACGAAATGCAGTTCTATTCACAATTCGGTCGTAACTATAAGCCTCTCGAGTGCCATTGTACTGCAAATTGATAAGGTTGTCGCCCTCCTCTACATGGACAATAGAGGCTTTCAATGATATATCTTCTTTTGATGAAATTTAGCCGTGTCCCTCCCTGGATAAATTGTTTCCTAGTTATTGACAACCTACGGGTGGTGGTGAAGAAGACCGGTGGCTTTTTATGGACGCATCATCAGGAGCACTACATCTGCTCTCCTGGAGGTTGATCCGGTGCTTGCAAATCCTTGGAGCATAGAAAAACATGATTTAGATGCCAGTTATGTGAGAGGAGAGGAGAGGAGAGGAGAGGAGAGAAAGAAAGTGTTGGTAAAATGTTATCTGATCTGGAACCGGAGAGACAGAGGAGTTATTTGCTGTTTTTACAGAATAGCAATTTATATGTTGGGTTGTTGCATCATGGTGACGATTTAAATTTGAGGGATGTGTTTAAAAGCGACACCGACCCGTGAAAAGGGAGCTGTTCCACTGGTCCGGTGATGGAGAGCAAGAGAAGCAGAGCAGACGATGGATGGTTCTTTCCTTTGGCCATCATTGCCGATGCAACTTTGTGCCAACTTCTCTCGCTCTACGTATCTGGCTTTTTTCTCTTTTTTTTTTGTCTAATTCCTGTAGTTCTCCTGCAAGATTCCTGGTTATATAAAAAGACAAAAAACCAACAATGGCAGACTCCCTCCCTCCATGTAATCAACATTGTTTGATATGTATATATATATATATATCGCTAAGGTGAGCTGGTGAAGCCTCATCTACGATTGCAATGCCTTTGGTTAGAGCATTTTAACTTGTGCTCCAAATCTCTTAAGAATAAGGCGTTTCATATTATCTGTTGATTAAATGGATCCCGGGTTTATATTTATAAGTTTATGACAAAACTTCCATGTCTTCCTCTAAACACAAAAGTGCCAATGGGTTATCTCACCAACCTCAGTCCAAACTAATCTGACAAATGGGCTGGACTACACAGGAGCCATCCTTTCAGGCATGTCGTTGACCATTCCTCTCATCATTTACACGGAATCCGATTGATCTTTACTTTAAGAGAAGAAAGAGGTCGAGTCTGCAGCAGAACTAAACATGCCAAAATGACAATAAACGATGCATTTAATTATTTATATTATTTGTTATTATGTTCTTATACTTTATATAATTTAAAGTCAAGCTCAAGCTCAAAACATCTTTGTTTTATTTTTATTGAATCCATCTTTTCTTTCTAAAATCATACTCCTTTAGCAATATTACAACAATCATTTATTATTGAGTTCATATAAATACACCTCAAACACTTTGAAGCACATCTCTCATCATATCAACTAAAAATTTTTCTTTCTAGACTTGTATTTTCTTATTACTTCAGTTCAGTATCACCTCACCCCTTTTACACCTTCTACATCTATCTCTCAACTAACTCACTTTGTAATGCTCGATAAAATAACACCTTTGGCACAATAAATATTATATTTTTTTCTCTTTTGAGCCGAGTGACATCGAGGTGCATTAGGTACATGTCACTAATTATTTACTAATTCTCATATATTTAACACAATCCAATAATACTATCAAATTTGAATATCATATGATAATATGCTCCAAAGATGACATCTTCAAACCACATCAAAATTTTGATCTTTATATTATCACAAGCTCTCTACGTGACCCTACTGAATTTGCAACTATTACCTAAGAATAAAAATCTTTACATTGGCACAAAGTCATATGTGAGAAATATGATGCCCTACTTTGTAATACTACATTATAATGAATAAAGCTATAAACAAAGTGTTTGATATAATGTTTGCTAGGAAACCATCAAGAGAACATCACATGTGGAATGAAAAAATAAAAAAAAAATCATTTTTCAAACAAGGAGCATCAGATCGCCACATAATGACCGTGAGCGTAAAACTTAAAATCACAAAACCGCATCGAGGAGTGCGACGTTCTCACCTATGGGAACTCGTTTATCCCCTAAAACGCAGATCCTAGTTTGACAGATGAAGGAGCTCTTGCGAACTCCTTTCTAGCGATGATCCACACGGTGGATGACAGCGACGATGCACCTCTTCCTCGCTGCGGGTTCTCTCCTCGTGACAACACATCACCACACAACAATAGCAAGCAAGAAGGGGTCGACCCTCTTATGGTCCTCTCACACCAAGGAAGGGGCTTACGACAAGAAAAAGATGAGGAGGCCGACGACTCTAGGGGTCTAGCTTATGATCCTTTGAGCTCCACTCCTATTTATAGAGAGCCCATTCATGAAAACTCTAATGGATCATTCTTAATGGGTATTGGATCCCTATTTAATAACCACTGGCTTAATGAGTATTTGATCCCTATCTAATAACCCCTCTAAGCTCCATGTTCTATTGGGTCTCATTCAATGGGTCCATTAAAACACGGGGAAAGAAGGCTTATTGGATATCTCATATCCAATCATCTATTTATCGAGTCGTCCACCATATGCGTGTAACCCTCTAGACTCAATACCAAGCTGACCATGAGTTGCATCCGTCAAAACCTCTTTTGACTTAAAACTTTTTTTGACTAAACGAATTATTATCCCCATAATAATTCACTCAACTCATCAACTATGAATATACTATGCCACTACGCCATAATCTCCAGACAGTATAGAAGGATCTAATTCATTAAACATATTTGCTCTCAGTTACTGTGTATTTATAGTCCCTCATACATCTAATATCTCAAAGATCGTATACCGGACATGGTGTTGTTAGGCACACATATGGAATCTATCAAAGTCTCACTTTTATTGGATTTTGTCGAAGAACTCATTCTCTCTCAATCTGAGTGACTCTGGTCAAAAATTTACCTAAGTGAGAACACACGAAATATTCCTCTTACAATACAAAAAGTGGATAATCCTTTGTTAAAACACCCGATTGCCTTCGTAAGGTTGGCTAAAATTCCCAATGATTGTCTATACTAGATCTGGAACTTCCAAACCTATAAATCCAGTTTCAAAGAACGGAGTACTCAAACAAAGTATCATTAATGTCTCAAGTCTAAGGGCCAGACACATAATTGGAACTACGAAATTATTGTCTAATGATGAGGTATCATTAACCATCCAGCATTATATAAATGGATCATTCAGTGAACTCATTTTCTAATGAGCATCTACATTATATCCCTAGTGTCGCCACACAAGCAGCTATGAGATCAACTACCTCTATCATATAGATGAGTATATAGTATATTGGTCTGTTCGGTTACTTTAATGTCCTTCTTGAGTAACCTATGATCAAGAATATTTAGGATCTGTGTTTAAAAATGAATCAGTCTCATTATCATGATTTTGCTAGTTACAAGTGCCCTACAAGCCAATCACATGAGTGATAACACATGTGATACGTTGTACAATCTCTTTCGGTTAATATTAATCATGATATTTTCTCACTTTATATTATATGATGAATATATATTGTAATGTCATTGGATATGTGCAATGAGAATTGGATCATGATGAGATCATGATAATGAGACTAATTCACTTTTAAATATAGATCCTAAATATTCCTAGTCATAGGTTACTCGAGAAGGACATCTAGTTAACTAGACAGACCGGTGTGCTATATACCCGTCTATATGATGAAGGCAACTAGTCTCATAGTTGCTTGTGTGGGGACACTAGGGATATAATGTAGATGCTCATTGAAGAATGAGTTCATTGAATGATCTGTTTACGAAATATTAAATGGTTAATAATACCTCATCGTCAAATAGCGATTTCGTAGTCCCAATTGTGTATTTGTTCCTTAGACTTGAGATACTAAGGATGCTTTATTTGAGTACTCTATTTTTTGATACCAGACTTATAGGTTTTGAAGTTATGGATTTAGTATAGATGATCATTGGGAATTGCAGCTAACCTTACGAAGGTAATTGAGTATCAATAAATGATCATCCACTCTCGATATCATGAGAGAAATATCCCGTGTATTCTTACTCAGGCAAATCCCTGGCCAAAGTCAGTCATACCGTAATGAATCCGTTAAGCGTGAGATTCAGATTGAGAGAGAAGAGTTCTCTAGGAGAATCTGATTAGAGTGAGACTCAGAAAGATTCTATACAGGTCTAACAGTACCATGCTTGATATGCGATCTCTGGATTATATATACACGGTAACTGAGAGCAGACATGTCTAATGGATTAAATCCTCCTGTACCGTTTAAGGACTATGGTGTAGTGGCTTAATACGTTCATAGTCGATGAGTTGAGTGAATTATTATGAGGATAATAATTTACAAAGTTAGAATGAGTTTTGACAAGTGTAACTCACGGCCAACTCGGTATTTGGCCTCGAGGGTCACACACATATAGTGGATAATACGACGAATATAGGATTAGATATGAGATATCCGATAAGCCCATGTTTTAATGGATCCTTGGGAGAAACCCAATAGAGCTTAAAGTGATTATTGGATGTAGATCTAATTCCCACTAAGAAAGATTCATTAGGGTTAGTTAAAGAAGGCTCTCTATAAATAAGAGTTGGGACTAAAAGGGTCATAGGCTGGACCCAATATCGCCACCCTCCTCATCTCCTCCCCCCTTCTTCCTCTAACCGACTTCCCCCTCTCTAGCATAAGAGGACAGCAAGAGGGATTGATCCCCCCTTGTGTGCTGCTGCGTGGTGGTGCACGATCGAGAGAAAAGACCATGTTGTGCGAGGAGGTACATCGTTGCTACGTCCATTGTGTGGATCACCGCTAAAGAGGAACTTACTAGAGCTCCTTCATCCACAAACAAAGATCTACAATCTCAAGGGATATACGAGTTCCTCTATGTGAGAATGTCTCACACCCTTTATGTAGTTTTCGATTTCTCGAGTTTTATGCTCTCGATCTTCGCATGACAATTCGATAAGATTATCTTTGGAAACCAAATTTTATTTTTATTTTTACAGCGCATGTGATGCTCCCCTAGGTTTTCCAACAATGGTATTAGAGTCAGGTTACTCGTACGATGATTTGTTATTAATTGCATGTTGTGTTGAATCGATTTCTCGTAAACAAGTTGCATATTTTTGCTGATTTAAGATTAGAACAACGTAGTTTTTGGCGTTTAAAGTGTTTTGTCACCCAAGAACTTCTCGGCATCAAATTTGACAAGGAAGGATTGCTACCCTATAACCTTGGTCAAGGGCTACTTACAGCCCCAGTCGAGAGCAACATTGGTTGCTCTCGGCCTGGTTGAAGGCAGCCCTAGTGACCAAGGGCACCTTGTCCCATGGATTTGTAAGGTTTTCCAAGTTATATTAAGAGTTAATCCAAGTCCAATTGATTAAGAGTTAATTTAAAATCAATTAAAGAGTTTAATTTATTACAACCTAATTAGTCTGATATATATATATATATATATATATATATATATATATATATATATATATATATATATATATATATATATATATATATATATATATATATATATATATATATATATATATATATATATATATATATATATATATATATATATATATATATATATATAGATGTGTGTTACATGATCATGGACCACACCTCTCTCTCATTAAATCCGACAAACATTTCTATTTCCCTCGAAGTTGTACCTCCCCTTGATGAGATCAAGGGTTCTTTTATAATTGAGTTGTAATTGTATGAGAAAGTGCAATAGCGGTGTGGAGGTGCCAAGGACCGATGAGGATGAGACGGATGATCACCGAGCATGGAGATGCGCCGAGGTGCTTGGGACCAATGAGGATTAGACGAATGACCACCGAGCATGGAGATGCGCCGAGACACACATAGGGATTTTGTGAGTGATCATGCCTTTTGGCTCAAGGCTTATCATACTAGGTTATGATTCATGATCATCTTGTTAAGACCGTATCGACACTAAGTGGGCGGGGGGGTGGAGGTGAATTAGTGCTTTTAAGAAAAATCTCGATTTTGACAATTTCGTTCGATGAAAATCGATAATCAAAGTGTGGAGGTGCAATAGGGGTGTGGAGGTGCCAATGACCGATAGTAGGCGAGACGGATGATCACCGAGCATGGAGATGCGCCGAGGTGCTTGCGGGACCAATGAGGATTAGAACGAATGACCACCGAGCATGAGATGCACCGAGACATACATAGACGAGACGGATGATCACCGAGCATGGAGATGCGCCGAGACACACATAGGGATTTTGTGAGTGATCATGCCTTTTGGCTCAGGCCTTATCATACTACGTTATGGTTCATAATAATCTTGTTAAGACCGTATCGACATTAAGAGGGGGGGTAAATTAGTGCTTTTAAGAAAAATCTCGATTTTGACAATTTCGTTCGATGAAAATCGATAATCAAAGTGTGGAGGTGCAATAGGGGTGTGGAGGTGCCAAGGACCGATGAGGACGAGACGGATGATCACCGAGCATGGAGATGCGCCGAGACACACATAGGGATTTTGTGAGTGATCATGCCTTTTGGCTCAGGCCTTATCATACTACGTTATGGTTCATAATAATCTTGTTAAGACCGTATCGACATTAAGAGGGGGGGTAAATTAGTGCTTTTAAGAAAAATCTCGATTTTGACAATTTCGTTCGATGAAAATCGATAATCAAAGTGTGGAGGTGCAATAGGGGTGTGGAGGTGCAATAGGGGTGTGGAGGTGCAATAGGGGTGTGGAGGTGCCAAGGACCGATGAGGATGAGACGGATGATCACCGAGCATGGAGATGCGCCGAGACACACATAGGGATTTTGTGAGTGATCATGCCTTTTGGCTCAGGCCTTATCATACTACGTTATGGTTCATAATAATCTTGTTAAGACCGTATCGACATTAAGAGGGGGGGTAAATTAGTGCTTTTAAGAAAAATCTCGATTTTGACAATTTCGTTCGATGAAAATCGATAATCAAAGTGTGCTTGACTTAGAGTAAGTAAACTAAGCAATTAACTCAGAAAGTAATAGCAATGAAAAGTAAAATAGAAATGCACATAGAATTTATAGTGGTCTGATCATCGCGACCTACATCCACTCCCGATTCCTCTTCCGCCGATGCCACTGTCGTTCACAAACGATCTTCTTTCAATGGGTGAAGACCAACTACCCTCTTTACAACTTTTTCTCCTTTTCACAGGTTTAGGTGACAACATTTACAAGTCTCACACCTCTCTTAGAATGATCACAAAACTTTAAAGATGAGGAAGATTCTTAGCACTTTTTTTTATAACTTTTCAACTTAGAATCACAAGACTTTTTGTTATCTTTTCGTGCTTTCTCAAGAAGAAAAGAGTGGTTACAGGTTCTGGCAAGGCCTAGGAGACTGGCAAGAGGCAAGGTGGACCTTAGGATGGGGAATGACGCAAAGGTTACTGTTGTAGCCATTGGCAAGGTCACCCTACATTTGGTCGGTGGAGCTATTCTTGCATTAGATGCATGTTATTTCAATCATTCGATCATCAAAAATATTATTTTCATTTCTTATTTGACAAATAATGGATATAAATTAGTTTTTGAGAACAAGGTTTTCCCTAGCGTAAGAGCTGGCTCACTTGTAGGCAAAGGAAGCCAAGTAGAGGCTTGCAAAGACCTAGAGGGTGTTGTCGAGGACAAGGCAAGGGCATAGGGCCACTGAGGCTTGGGTCCCTAGGCTATCCTTGGTGTTGGAGCTGGCTCTCTCTCTCTCTCTCATTAAATCCGACATGCATTTCTATTTCCCTTGAAGTTGTATCTCCCCTTGATGAGATCAAGGGTTCTTTATAATTGAGTTGTAATTGTATGAGAAAGTGCAATAGGGGTGTGGAGGTGCCAAGGACCGATGAGGACGAGATGGATGATCACCAAGCATGGAGATGTGCCGAGGTGCTTGCGGGACCAATGAGGATTAGACGAATAACCACCGAGCATGGAGATGCGCCGAGACACACATAGAGATTTTGTGAGTGATCATGCCTTTTGGCTCAAGGCTTATCATACTAGATTATGGTTCATGATCATCTTGTTAAGACTGTATCGACACTAAGAGGGGGGGGGGCTGAATTAGTGCTTTTAAGAAAAATCTCGATTTTGACAATTTCATTCGACGAAAATCGATAATGAAAGTGTGGAGGTGCCAAGGACCGATGAGGACGAGACGAATGATCATCGAGCATAGAGATGCGCCGAGGTGCTTGCGGGACCAATGAGGATTAGACGAATGACCACCGAGCATGGAGATGCGCCGAGACATACATAGAGATTTTGTGAGTGATCATGCCTTTTGGTTCAAGCCTTATCATACTAGGTTATGGTTCATGATCATCTTGTTAAGAACATATCGAAATTAAGAGGGAGGGGGGGGGGGGGGGGGTGAATTAGTGCTTTTAGTAAAAATCTCGATTTTAAAAATTTCGTTCGATGAAAACCGATAATGAAAGTGTGCTTGACTTAGAGTAAGTAAACTAAGCAATTAACTCAGAAAGTAATAGCAATGAAAAGTAAAATAGAAATGCACATAGAATTTATAGTGGTCTGATCATCGCGACCTACATCCACTCCCGATTCCTCTTCCGCCGATGCCACTGTCGTTCACAAACGATCTTCTTTCAATGGGTGAAGACCAACTACCCTCTTTACAACTTTTTCTCCTTTTCACAGGTTTAGGTGACAACATTTACAAGTCTCACACCTCTCTTAGAATGATCACAAAACTTTAAAGATGAGGAAGATTCTTAGCACTTTTTTTTATAACTTTTCAACTTAGAATCACAAGACTTTTTGTTATCTTTTCGTGCTTTCTCAAGAAGAAAAGAGTGGTTACAGGTTCTGGCAAGGCCTAGGAGACTGGCAAGAGGCAAGGTGGACCTTAGGATGGGGAATGACGCAAAGGTTACTGTTGTAGCCATTGGCAAGGTCACCCTACATTTGGTCGGTGGAGCTATTCTTGCATTAGATGCATGTTATTTCAATCATTCGATCATCAAAAATATTATTTTCATTTCTTATTTGACAAATAATGGATATAAATTAGTTTTGAGAACAAGGTTTTCCCTAGCGTAAGAGCTGGCTCACTTGTAGGCAAAGGAAGCCAAGTAGAGGCTTGCAAAGACCTAGAGGGTGTTGTCGAGGACAAGGCAAGGGCATAGGGCCACTGAGGCTTGGGTCCCTAGGCTATCCTTGGTGTTGGAGCTGGCTCTCTCTCTCTCTCTCTCATTAAATCCGACATGCATTTCTATTTCCCTTGAAGTTGTATCTCCCCTTGATGAGATCAAGGGTTCTTTTATAATTGAGTTGTAATTGTATGAGAAAGTGCAATAGGGGTGTGGAGGTGCCAAGGACCGATGAGGACGAGATGGATGATCACCAAGCATGGAGATGTGCCGAGGTGCTTGCGGGACCAATGAGGATTAGACGAATAACCACCGAGCATGGAGATGCGCCGAGACACACATAGAGATTTTGTGAGTGATCATGCCTTTTGGCTCAAGGCTTATCATACTAGATTATGGTTCATGATCATCTTGTTAAGACTGTATCGACACTAAGAGGGGGGGGGGCTGAATTAGTGCTTTTAAGAAAATCTCGATTTTGACAATTTCATTCGACGAAAATCGATAATGAAAGTGTGGAGGTGCCAAGGACCGATGAGGACGAGACGAATGATCATCGAGCATAGAGATGCGCCGAGGTGCTTGCGGGACCAATGAGGATTAGACGAATGACCACCGAGCATGGAGATGCGCCGAGACATACATAGAGATTTTGTGAGTGATCATGCCTTTTGGTTCAAGCCTTATCATACTAGGTTATGGTTCATGATCATCTTGTTAAGAACATATCGAAATTAAGAGGGAGGGGGGGGGGGGGGGGTGAATTAGTGCTTTTAGTAAAAATCTCGATTTTAAAAATTTCGTTCGATGAAAACCGATAATGAAAGTGTGCTTGACTTAGAGTAAGTAAACTAAGCAATTAACTCAGAAAGTAATAGCAATGAAAAGTAAAATAGAAATGCACATAGAATTTATAGTGGTCTGATCATCGCGACCTACATCCACTCCCGATTCCTCTTCCGCCGATGCCACTGTCGTTCACAAACGATCTTCTTTCAATGGGTGAAGACCAACTACCCTCTTTACAACTTTTTCTCCTTTTCACAGGTTTAGGTGACAACATTTACAAGTCTCACACCTCTCTTAGAATGATCACAAAACTTTAAAGATGAGGAGGATACTTAGCACTTTTTTTATAACTTTTCAACTTAGAATCACAAGACTTTTTGTTATCTTTTCGTGCTTTCTCAAGCAGAAAAGAGTGGTTACAGGTTCTGGCAAGGCCTAGGAGACTGGCAAGAGGCAAGGTGGACCTTAGGATGGGGAATGACGCAAAGGTTACTGTTGTAGCCATTGGCAAGGTCACCCTACATTTGGTCGGTGGAGCTATTCTTGCATTAGATGCATGTTATTTCAATCATTCGATCATCAAAAATATTATTTTCATTTCTTATTTGATAAATAATGGATATAAATTAGTTTTTGAGAACAAGGTTTTCCCTAGCGTAAGAGCTGGCTCGCTTGTAGGCAAAGGAAGCCAAGTAGAGGCTTGCAAAGACCTAGAGGGTGTTGTCGAGGACAAGGCAAGGGCATAGGGCCACTGAGGCTTGGGTCCCTAGGCTATCCTTGGTGTTGGAGCTGGCTCTCTCTCTCTCTCTCTCATTAAATCCGACATGCATTTCTATTTCCCTCGAAGTTGTATCTCCCCTTGATGAGATCAAGGGTTCTTTTATAATTGAGTTGTAATTGTATGAGAAAGTGCAATAGGGGTGTGGAGGTGCCAAGGACCGATGAGGACGAGATGGATGATCACCAAGCATGGAGATGTGCCGAGGTGCTTGCGGGACCAATGAGGATTAGACGAATAACCACCGAGCATGGAGATGCGCCGAGACACACATAGAGATTTTGTGAGTGATCATGCCTTTTTGCTCAAGGCTTATCATACTAGATTATGGTTCATGATCATCTTGTTAAGACTATATCGACACTAAGAGGGGGGGGGGGGGGGGGGGGGGGGGGGGGCTGAATTAGTGCTTTTAAGAAAAATCTCGATTTTGATAATTTCATTCGACGAAAACCGATAATGAAAGTATGGAGGTGCAGTAGGAGTGTGGAGGTGCCAAGGACCGATGAGGACGAGACGAATGATCATCGAGCATGGAGATGCGCCGAGGTGCTTGCGGGACCAATGAGGATTAGACGAATGACCACCGAGCATGGAGATGCGCCGAGACATACATAGAGATTTTGTGAGTGATCATGCCTTTTGGTTCAGGCCTTATCATACTAGGTTATGGTTCATGATCATCTTGTTAAGACCATATCGAAATTAAGAGGGGGCGGGGGGGGGGGGGGGGGGGTGAATTAGTGCTTTTAGGAAAAATCTCGATTTTGAAAATTTCGTTCGATGAAAACCGATAATGAAAGTGTGCTTGACTTAGAGTAAGTAAACTAAGCAATTAACTCAGAAAGTAATAGCAATGAAAAGTAAAATAGAAATGCACATAGAATTTATAGTGGTCTGATCATCGCGACCTACATCCACTCCCGATTCCTCTTCCGCCGATGCCACTGTCGTTCACAAACGATCTTCTTTCAATGGGTGAAGACCAACTACCCTCTTTACAACTTTTTCTCCTTTTCACAGGTTTAGGTGACAACATTTACAAGTCTCACACCTCTCTTAGAATGATCACAAAACTTTAAAGATGAGGAGGATACTTAGCACTTTTTTTACAACTTTTTAACTTAGAATCACAAGACTTTTTGTTATCTTTTCGTGCTTTCTCAAGCAGAAAAGAGTGGTTACAAGTTCTGGCAAGGCCTAGGAGACTGGCAAGAGGCAAGGTGGACCTTAGGATGGGGAATGACGTAAAGGTTACTGTTGTAGCCATTAGCGAGGTCACCCTACATTTGCTCGGTGGAGCTATTCTTGCATTAGATGCATGTTACTTCAATCCTTCGATCATCAAAAATATTATTTTCATTTCTTATTTGATAAATAATGGATATAAATTAGTTTTTGATAACAAGGTTTTCCCTAGCGTAAGAGCTGGCTCACTTGTAGGCAAAGGAAGCCAAGTAGAGGCTTGCAAAGACCTAGAGGGTGTTGTCGAGGACAAGGCAAGGGCATAGGGCCACCGAGGCTTGGGTCCCTAGGCTATCCTTAGTGTTAGAGCTGGCTCTCTCTTTCTCTCTCATTAAATCCGACATGCATTTCTATTTCCCTCGAAGTTGTATCTCCCCTTGATGAGATCAAGGGTTCTTTTATAATTGAGTTGTAATTGTATGAGAAAGTGCAATAGGGGTGTGGAGGTGCTAAGGACCGATGAGGACGAGACGAATGATCGACAAGCATGGAGATGCACCGAGGTGCTTGCGGGACCAATGAGGATTAGACGAATAACCACCGAGCATGGAGATGCGCCGAGACACACATAGAGATTTTGTGAGTGATCATGCCTTTTTGCTCAAGGCTTATCATACTAGATTATGATTCATGATCATCTTGTTAAGACTGTATCGACAGTAAGAGGGGGGGGGGGTTGAATTAGTGCTTTTAAGAAAAATCTCGATTTTGACAATTTCGTTCGACAAAAATCGATAATGAAAGTGTGGAGGTGCAGTAGTGGTGTGGAGGTGCCAAGGACCGATGAGGACGAGACGAATGATCATCGAGCATGAAGATGCGCCGAGGTGCTTACGGGACCAATGAGGATTAGACGAATGACCACCGAGCATGGAGATGCGCCGAGACATTCATAGAGATTTTATGAGTGATCATGCCTTTTGGTTCAGGCCTTATCATACTAGATTATGGTTCATGATCATCTTGTTAAGACCATATCGAAATTAAGAGGGGGGGGGGGGTGAATTAGTGCTTTTAGGAAAAATCTCGATTTTGAAAATTTCGTTCGACGAAAACCGATAATGAAAATGTGCTTGACTTAGAATAAGTAAACTAAGCAATTAACTCATAAAGTAATAGCAATGAAAAGCAAAACAGAAATGCACATCAAATTTATAGTGGTCTGATCATCGCGACCTACATCCACTCCCGATTCCTCTTCCGCCGAGGTCACTATCGTTCACTAACGATCTTCTTTCGATGGGTGAAGATCAACTACTCTCTTTACAACTCTTTCTCCTTTTCACAGGTTTAGATGATAACATTTACAAGTCTCACACCTCTCTTAGAATGATCACAAAACTTTAAAGATAAGGAGGATACTTAGCACTTTTTTTACAACTTTTCAACTTAGAATCATAAGACTTTTTGTTATCTTTTCGTGCTTTCTCAAGCAGAAAAGAGTGGTTACAAGTTCTGGCAAGGCCTAGGAGACTGGCAAGAGGCAAGGTGGACCTTAGGATGGGGAATGACGTAAAGGTTACTGTTGTAGCCATTAGCGAGGTCACCCTACATTTGCTCGGTGGAGCTATTCTTGCATTAGATGCATGTTACTTCAATCATTCGATCATCAAAAATATTATTTCCATTTCTTATTTGATAAATAATGGATATAAAGTAGGTGCCTTCTGATGACTCTTCCCTGTTGATGTGGGGTGCTGACGTGACGAATCGACGAGCTAGGTCCGCTGGGGGAATGATTCACCAGGGGTGACCTAGCCTTAGAACGGAGAGGTCGAATAAAGGAACAAGAGTCTCCCTTGCTGCAGAGTCATCTCCTAACCGCTGATAGTCCTACACAACAGATCTATGTCGAGAGTTTCCCGACTCGACCCCTCCGATGCTTCAGTTAACGAGATGTAGAGGAAGACAACAGTGTGACTAATGTAAATAAGAGAGCAGAGAGGCTATTACTTGCCTGGCCTCGTAGTTTGGCCTAAGACGTACCTTTTATACTTTGACGCTAAGTGGTCTGGTCATGCATTAACCGAGGCCCCCATTACTTTGAAGAGTAGAAACCTTAATAAGAGCGACTTATTGTCAGTCATTAATGCATAGATATTGTTCAAAATATAAATCAAGAGATACCTAAGGAAGTTAAGAATTGTTATTAATGATCTTTGGTTCTCATACTTTTTTTATTGTCTATTAGTCCATGGAGGGAGATGAAGAGAGCCAATAATATCCTTATCATTAAGGGAAGTTGAGGCCAATATTATCACAATCACTTTTCTTCATATATTTCTGAAACTATATTTAGTGACTAAGAACTTGCCAGCAAAAGCACATATAATACAAGTATTAATCTTGAATGTTGTCCGAATTGATCACCAAATGTTGACGTATATGTGAACTTTTTCATGCATTCGCCACTCAGTAAATCAATACCATACTCACGATTGCAAACAAGCTCTTCTGCCTACAGGAGACGTGTCTCATCATCCCCGGAAGCAATTGATCATCTCCCACATCAATATATGAATTTTCCAAGTAGTTCACCTTTCTTTCTTTCATAAGGAATTGATTATATCAATCAACATAATCATTATTTCTTATGGATAAGTTAAAAGAGAAAGTCTATAGCCAGAAAGACATCAGAATCAATTAGGATAAACTTGGACAATCATTTCATGACGAATGATGACTGTCAAATATGTCAAGTTATTAACCGATTCCCTACGTCTTGCTTGCCAAGTACCATTTGGCAAATAAAAAGGTTAAAATTGCAATAGTTCCACCGAACAAGAATTTTGTCTCTTCCCTCCTATGTTCTCAGTTTCTTCATCAGCACCATTAGAAAAATAACCCTCTTCTTGTAAAGCATGCCCATATCACGAATTTAACGCATTGGACAGCTGAGCATTCAAGTGAAAAGTTGCACAAACCTCTTATCATATATATGAGTAGTTGTTAATATAGCACTACGTCAGATGATATTTGTAATCATCATTTAAACTATATGATATTAAACATTGTCCACTAACTGTATCCCCTCCATTTTCAACCCTACTATGGTCTCATAATAGTCTTTTCGTATGCATGAATATTATGAGTACAACTAAATTTTTTTCTCTTTTTTTGCACAGGAGAATTTTATTTATTTGTTCGAAACATAAAAAACAACTACAAATAGAAAAATGATGTGAATTCATGCCAGAAGCACATTAAATCACCTCAGACATCTATGAATCAAAAATTTCAGTCCAGCTTTATCAAAAAGAAAAAAAGATCGAATGCTATATTTGAAAATCTACAAATTATGTTTCCTCATTCCAACTCATGAAGCAACCAAGAAACTATTTGTAAGATACCCTGTCCTTCTACCAAAGCAAAGAAACATATTATACTGGACCAAAAATAGATACACACTAAACATGCTTTTAAACAACAGAAGCCTTTGCCAAGGTAATGACATTTAAATAGAGTCATGAGTATGGAAGATAAACTCCATAGAATGGACATGCTTTTCAACAACAGAAGCAAAGCATTGCCAAAGTAATGACATTTAAATACAGTCATGAGTAAGGAAGATAAACTCCATAGTATGGACATGCTTTTCAACAACAGAAGCAAAGCATTGCCAAAGTAATGACATTTAAATAGAGTCATGAGTAAGGAAGATAAACTCCATAGTATGGACATGCTTTTCAACAACAGAAGCGAAGCATTGCCAAAGTAATGACATTTAAATACAGTCATGAGTAAGGAAGATAAACTCCATAGTATGGACATGCTTTTCAACAGCAGAAGCAAAGCATTGCCAAAGTAATGACATTTAAATACAGTCATGAGTAAGGAAGATAAACTCCATAGTATGGACATGCTTTTCAACAACAGAAGCAAAGCATTGCCACCAAAGTAATGACATTTAAATACAGTCATTGGTAAGGAACATAAACTCCATAGTATGGACATGCTTTTCAACAACAGATGCAAAGCAGTGCCAAAGTAATGACATTTAAATACAGTCATAAGTAAGGGAGGTCCCAAGATAAACTCCATATTTGTATACACAAGAAAAAGGCCAATTTAAGAAAGCCAGATTATCACCATGTAGAGTAAACGAGTGCATAATTCTCTGCATTAGGTTATACCTGTACGTGAGCATGTATTTATTGCATATCCAACTCTAACCATTGCAGCACATCAAGAAAGTTCTGTCAGCCACTCCATCACCTTTCGGTCCAGCATGCACTCACAGGATCTCTGTAGGAGCCAGTCCTCCCCGCAGTTGGAGCAGTCCATGAATTCACCCAACTCGAACCTCGAGTTCCATATAAACACCTTCAGACGAGAAGCCTTCTGAAGAACCACATCAGTGATTGCGGAATTCTCGTATCCAGAAATGTCAAAATGCTCAAGTTCCTTTAATCCATCTATAAAGGTAATTATAGCTTGTGAGGAGATGACGGACTCTGTTATCTCAAGCTTCCGAAGAGAGGGAAGGGACTTGCAGATCAGGGACGCCATATCTTCATCCACGAACTCAGAAAAAACGCTCAGCTCCTTTAAGGAAGCGCAGCATTGGTTAACGTGTAGAAGGACTTCACTCCTGATGAGATTCTCGTCCACCGCCATGCCTCTGAGGAACGCGAGTTTGCCGACAGCCTTGCGGAACATTTCCTCGTCCATTTCTGGGTTTGGCAGGCTGAAATAATGCAACCCTGAACACCTGAAATTTCCGAAAATTAATTGGATACATCACTACGAATTTTCACAAAGCAAATGTTGAGACTTCAACAAGCAAGAACCCCCTTTCCTTCCCGCCACCCCCCACCCCCCACTCCCCCTTTTTGTTTTATGGTTCGCACGGACAGCCTGGCTTTTGACGCAAAAAGAAAATCCAGATGGAAAAACAACACCAGCATTCAAGAGGAGAGAGGAATCAAAAAAGCAAAGGATCAGAATTCGTATTAGAGGAATCGCCTTTCTGCAACATATAAGAGATCAATGTCGTCGGCGAAGAAGGGGAAGTAGATCGATTTCAGGAGCTGATGGCCGCGGGCGATGACCGAGTGGAGGATGCCGGTGAAGTCGGCATGGTCGTCACCATGGGCGCCGAGGCGGCGGGAGAGGGGTTCCCACTCGCGGAAGTCGAGCTCCCGCCAGCAGAGGGGATCCCGCGCGGCGTCGCGCCATGAGGAGCAGACGAAAGGGACGCCAGCGATGAGATCCGCCACCCCCAACCTCCCGAAGATCGCCACCAGGAGGTCCCGGTTTAGGTCGTCCCACCGCCTACCGCCACCCCCTGCGACGTCGGCGTCGGAGATCTTTCCTCCCGGTGCCCTTTCCCCGGTGGCCATGGGTCTTCGGCCTCGGGTTGCGATCGGCTAGGGCTTAATAGGGTGGGGTGGGAGGGCAACTAAGTGGGCCACGAGGGATGCTTACTCACTTATGCTTTTCTTTTTTTCTTTTTCTTTTTTTTAAAAAGAACAAAAACTTTACTAATTAGAATCAGAACATACGGGAAAGTTCGCGTCGGAACCAATAAAATTCAGGGACCGGCCTCCAGCCCAAAAATAAAAATTGTAACGTTATTAAACAAGCTCAGCCCAGAATTTGATGTTGTTAAATCAAAGAATATCATTTGATTAATTGTAACCAAGAAATTACAATCTCACTTGATGGAACGTCTCAGCACAGCGGAAAGGCAGCGGTTTAATATCTGAATTAATTAATTTATAATCCTATACACCCACGTAATCAGTATAAATGCAAGGGAATTAAAAAAATAGAACCAATATAAATTTATGATGCTTCAGCCGAATTCATTTGATATCAAATCGATTTCTCAATAAATTTTTTTTTCTTATTTCTATTTATTATCTTTTTCTTCTTCGACTCTTTTGCAATTTCACCCTTCTTAACTTATGATTTTCAATTAGGTTCTTTTCGAAAAGTAAACTCCACAGATAGACCTCACCGATCGACGAAATCTTCGTCGGAAACAGTTCGATTTGCATGACTTGAGAAGAGTCCAAAGAATAGGCAAGTTGCATCCGGTGGTTGTCATATCTTTCTTGGTTCATTTTGGAGGGGGGTTGATAAGGTTTTATCTTCATCTTTTTGTTGTCAAGTAAAGTTAGATATATATATATATATATATATGGGCACTCACAGGATCAACGCTTTGATGGATCCTCACATTTGACAACCAACACCGACCACACAACATGTTCTACAAGGTACAAATATGACTACCAGCTTGCTTCATATGATGTTTTACGTAAGATAGACCTGTGAGGACGACGTGCACTCCCGGTGGATTTCCTCACCTTCCATTTGCATGCTGCATGCTGATGCAGAACTAACAAAAGCGTGCCGGAAATGGACACCGAACTCTATCCTCGATTACATATATGTATACATATTGGTTACGTCAATATGAGGAGGCTCCATTGATCTCATGGCGCAAAGGTCAAAGGATGGTGCAGCCACTAAGAAAGCTTTTTGGTTATGCAAATGCTCTTAAACGCCTATTATACAATATATTTCTTCCCAAATTCACAGGAATTTGGTCGATTGTGTCGACGGTTCACGTTTGAGACGCGTATGGGCTCATGTCCCATAAGTCGGCGACAAAGTACAAGTTTAAATTTTGTTTTAAAAAAAACTGACAAAGTACAAGTTTGCAATATCAGTATTGTTGTTTTCGTTTATGCCATGGTCCAAGAATCGACATGATTTGGTTCAGTTCTAATCGTACGAGGGTGTTTACATGATCGTTCGAAGGGATGAATAGAGAGAGAACGAAGGATCGGAGCTGGTGTCTTATGGCCGACCTGAAACGGAGATGAGGTTTTCTCTTATGTCAAGTTCCTGCACAATAGGTCAATGCAGGAAGGAGGATTCCTGGCTCGGTCCCTCTGAAACTTAAATTAGTTTTTTAGAAGTAGTGATCAATGTCCCTATGTAGGATGTTAATGACCATCGACATTCCAGGTGGCCGATTTATCTACTCCGGATGGCATGGGTCAACTCTTCCGGTTTCTTACCGTGCAAGGCTGTCTTGCTTGATTTTGGGTATTGCTTTGTATAGTCCTGAGTGGTGTGGTTAGTGTTGTTTTTGAGTTTATTATGTCATTTTGAGATGTGATTGGTTGAGTTACTTTCACATGCGTGCTTTATGTCAATTCAAAGGTGCCACATTAGTTCTAAGGTAATTACCGGTTGTCGTCATAGGGAGACACCAAAATATTTCCTATCATTCTCTCCCCTCTTAGAGGCATGCCTCGGGTTCCGCATAGGGGGACTCAGGGTATATCTTTCTGACTTGGGCATACGTCCACTTTGGTGAGACTTCTAGCTGAGGTGCGTAGCTCAAGAGTGTGTTAGTTTGGTCGAGGTGTGGCCTCCGGGTCTTCTAGCTGAGGTGCACAACTCGGAAGCATGTTAGCTAGCCAAGATGCAAGCCTTAGGTCTTTAAGTTGAGGTGCACACTTCAGGAGCATGTTAGCTTAGCCAAGGTAGAGGCCTCAAATCTTTATGCCAAGGTGCATGGTTCGGGAGCGAGCCCATCTTAATGAACTCCACTCTGCCTAGGTGTAGGCCTCGAGTCTTCTAGCCGAGGTGCATGACTCAAGAACATGTTAGCTTGGCCAAGGTGTAGACCTTGGATCTCCATGCCGAGGTGCATGGCTCGAGAGTGAGTCCATCTTAACGAACTCCACTCTGTTGAGATGCACAACTTAGGAGCATGTTAGCTCAGCCGATGTGCCGGCCTCGAGTCTTCATGTTGAGGTGCATAGCTCGGGAGCAAGTCTGTCTTAACAGGCTCCACTCTATCAAGGTGCAGGCCTCAAGTCTTCTAACCGAGTTGCACAGCTCGGGAGTGTGTTAGCTCAACTAAGGTGCAGGCCTCGGGTCTTCATGTCGAGGTGCATGACTCGGGAGCATATTAGCTCAGCCAAGGTGTAGCCCTCGGGTCTTCTAGCCGAGGTGCACGGCTTGAGAGTGTGTTAGTTTAGTTGAGGTATATGCCTCAGGTCTTCATGCCAAGGTGTACGGCTCGAGAGCATATTAGCTCGATCGAGGTATAGCTCTTTGGTCTTCTAGCTAAGGTGCATAGCTTGGGAGCATGTTATCTCGACTTAGGCGTAGGCTTCAAGTCTTCATACTGAGGTGCACAACTTGAGAGCATGTTAGCTCGATCGAGGTGCATGGCTCGGGAGTGAGTCCGTCTTAATGGAATCCACTCTGCCGAGGTGTAGTCCTTGGGTCTTCTACCTAAGGTGCACAACTCAGGAGTGTGTTAGCTCGGCCAAGATGCAGGCCTCAGGTCTTCATGCTATGGTACACAACTCGAGAGCGTGTTGGATCAGTCGAGGTATAGCCCTTGGGTCTTTCAACTAAGATGCACAACTCATGAGTGTGTTAGCTCAGCCGAGGTGCAGGCCTTGAGTCTTCATGCCGAGGTGCATGGCTCGGGAGCATGTTAGCTCAGCCAAAGTGCAACCCTCTGGTCTTATAGCTGAGGTGCATGGCTCAGGAGTGTGTTAGCTCGATCGAGGTGTAGGCCTCAGGTCTTCATGCCAAGGTGCACAACATTAGACCATGTTAGCTCGGCCGAGTTGAAGCCTCGGGTCTTCATATCGAGGTACATGGCTCGGGAGCGAGTCCATCTTAATGGCTCCACTCTACGAAGGTGTAGCCCTCGAGTCTTCTAGCCAAGCTGCATGGCTCGGGAGCATATTAGCTTGATTGAGGTGTATACCTCAGGTCTTCATGTCGAGGTGCACAGCTTGGGAGCAAGTCTGTCTTAACAAGCTCTACTTTGCCAAGGTATAGGCCTCGAGTCTTCTAGCTGAGATGCATGGCTCAGGAGTGTGTTAGCTTTGCCGAGTTGTAAGCCTCAAGTCTTCATGCCAAGGTGCACGGCTCAGGAGTGAGTCCGCCTTATCGAGCTAGGCCTTGGGTCTTATAGCTGAGATGCACGACTCGGGAGCATGTTAGCTCAATCGAGGTACAAGTCTTGGGTCTTCATGCCGAGGTGCATGGCTAAAGAGCATGTTAGCTCAATCGAGGTATAGCCCTCAGGTCTTTTGGGTTGAGGTGCACAGCTCAAGAGCATGTTAGCTCGACTGAGGTGCAGGCCTTGAGTCTTTTGGCCGAGGTGCATGACTCGGGAGCATGTTAGCTTGATTGAGGTGCAGGCCTTGGGGCTTTAGGCTATGGTGCATAGCTTGGCAATGTGTTAGCTTAGCCAAGGTATAGCCCTTGGGTCTTCTAGCTGAGGTGCACGACTCGGGAGCGTGTTAGCTCGGCCGAGGTGTAGGCCTCGGGAATGAAGGCACAAGTTTGTAGGGCCTAGTAGGGTACCATGCAAGCTAAATCGATGCAGGGATGATCTATAGGTCCTCTTTGGTTATTATTATTATTGTATTTTTCTCACTTTATATTAGCTGACTAATATATTGTGATGTTCATGGATCTGTATAATGAAATTGGATCATGATGAGACCATGATAATCAGACCAGTTCGCTTATAAACACAAACCATAATATTCCCTAGGGAGGAACAAAGGACTAGGGCTGGTGTCTCCTGGTCGACCCGAAATGGAGGTGAGATTAACCTCCAACATCGAGTTCCTGCACAACAAGTCGATTTCGAGAAGAGGATTCCTGGCTCGACCCCTCCAAACGTAAGTCAATTTTTTGGGAGTAATGCGCAATGTCTCTAACGTATAGCCCTTGGGGTCTTATAGCTGAGATGCACGACTCGGGAGCATGTTAGCTCGACTGAGGTGCAGGCCTTGAGTCTTTTGGCCGAGGTGCATGACTCGGGAGCATGTTAGCTCGACTGAGGTGCAGGCCTTGAGTCTTTTGGCCGAGGTGCATGACTCGGGAGCATGTTAGCTCGACTGAGGTGCAGGCCTTGAGTCTTTTGGCCGAGGTGCATGACTCGGGAGCATGTTAGCTCGACTGAGGTGCAGGCCTTGGGGCTTTATGCTATGGTGCATAGCTTGGCAATGTGTTAGCTTAGCCAAGGTATAGCCCTTGGGTCTTCATGCCGAGGTGCATGACTCGGGAGCATGTTAGCTCGACTGAGGTGCAGGCCTTGAGTCTTTTGGCCGAGGTGCATGACTCGGGAGCATGTTAGCTCGACTGAGGTGCAGGCCTTGGGGCTTTATGCTATGGTGCATAGCTTGGCAATGTGTTAGCTTAGCCAAGGTATAGCCCTTGGGGTCTTATAGCTGAGATGCACGACTCGGGAGCATGTTAGCTCGACTGAGGTGCAGGCCTTGGGGCTTTATGCTATGGTGCATAGCTTGGCAATGTGTTAGCTTAGCCAAGGTATAGCCCTTGGGTCTTCATGCCGAGGTGCATGACTCGGGAGCATGTTAGCTCGACTGAGGTGCAGGCCTTGGGGCTTTATGCTATGGTGCATAGCTTGGCAATGTGTTAGCTTAGCCAAGGTATAGCCCTTGGGGTCTTATAGCTGAGATGCACGACTCGGGAGCATGTTAGCTCGACTGAGGTGCAGGCCTTGGGGCTTTATGCTATGGTGCATAGCTTGGCAATGTGTTAGCTTAGCCAAGGTATAGCCCTTGGGGTCTTATAGCTGAGATGCACGACTCGGGAGCATGTTAGCTCGACTGAGGTGCAGGCCTTGGGGCTTTATGCTATGGTGCATAGCTTGGCAATGTGTTAGCTTAGCCAAGGTATAGCCCTTGGGTCTTCATGCCTAGCTGACTAATTCTTGTATAATGATAATGGAATTGGATCATGATGAGACCATGATAATCAGACCAGTTCGCTTATAAACACAAACCATAAATATTCCCTAGGGAGGGAACAAAGGACTAGGGCTGGTGTCTCCTGGTCGACCCGAAATGGAGGTGTGAGATTACCTCCAACATCGAGTTCCTGCACACAGTCGATTTCGAGAAGAGGGATTCCTGGCTCGACCCCTCCGAAACTTAAGTCAATTTTTTGGGAGTAATGATCAATGTCTCTAACGTTATGCCGGGGGGTGGTGTTTTATATCTCTGTTGAAGGTTAGTCATACGTGGGCTATTAATGATCCAACATTCCAGACGACCTTTTCGTCTGCTCTGAATGACATGGACCGACTATTCCAGTTTCATGCCACACGGGGCTATCTTGCTTGATTTTAGGTGTCGCTTCTTATAGTCCCAAGCGGCGTAGTAACTACTATTTCTAAGTTTGTTGTGTCATTTCGAGATGCATTTGGTTGCGTTGCTTTTAGATGCATGTGTTATGTTGATTCAAAGGTGCCACATTGGTTCCAAGGTGGCTACTGGCTGTCGTCATGGGGTGATACGAAAATATCCCTTATCAAATATCAATCATATTTTAGATAGAGTCAATTCCATATGCATCTTTTCAATGAGGCCAACTACATTAATGGTATCAAAGACTCAGATCCATTGGTTTGCTAATGGACATCCTTTTAAGTCTTTGATTATTCAAAGCATCCGTTTTTTTCATCGCTTAGGCTCAAGAAGTCTAGACCGTCGGAATGGACTAAGACACGCAACGACACCCTCACTCTGCACCAAGAACTCCAGGTCCGCCTCCACTAGGAACGAGCAGCTCTCTATACCCTCCTTCAATAAAGGAGGGACTCTCGATCATAGAATGCTCCTCACGACACGTTTAGGCCTTTGTTGGGCCCACAACAGAACCTCAAAGAAGGGGGCGTCACCACCTCTAGAAAGTATCGGTCTCTATAGTGGGACCGGGTCGATAGAAGATTTCGTGGATGACTCTAGGTCGGCCCTCATAGGGGCCTGGCACCCTGCCTCCCGCAAACTTGATAGCTCTAAGACAAGTGGATTGACCTCTCTCAAATTGCAAGGATCCATATCAGTAAATAGGGAAAGCACGGAGGAACCCGATATTGAAACAGATGATAACGAAAGGCCAAAACTAGAAGCAGGCAAAACTAAAAATGGGGCCAAAGTGTTATATAAAGACCCCTGGGCAGCCCAATGGGCATCGAAGATGGCTTACCTTCCATAAAGTAACACCTGCATGTATCTACCTTGAGACGATGCAATATTATATATTGCCATCTAGAGACATCCATAGTAAAAGCCATGCCCCCGAGACCTCTAGAACCCTAAAAAAGCAACACATGACCTGCTACGATGGATTCATTCTCCCACCCAAGTGATCGAGCCAATACTCGCTACAGTGGAAGCCTCTACTGTGGATTCATTCTCTCGCCCAAGTGGTCGAGCCCAGTCCCACTATGATGGAAGCCACTACGACGGATTCATTCTCTCGCCCAAGCGGTTAAGTGAAGACCTGCTACGACGGGCTCATACTCCCGCCCAAGTAGTCAAGCCAAGACTTGTTATGGCAGAAGCCACTACAGTGGACTCATACTCTTACTACGATCATCGAACCAAGACCTGCTACGATAGAAGTCATCATAGTGGACTCATTCTCCTACCCAAGTGGTCGAGTCAAGACTCATTACAGTGGACTCATACTCCCGATGCAATGGTAGAACCAAGACCCACTACGATGGGCTCATACTCACACTACGATGGTCAAACCAAAACTTGCTAAGGCGGTAGCCATCATACTAGATCTACACTCCCACCCAAGCAATCGAGTATCTACCCCCCTATAAATGAAAGAAAGGAGGCAGCTCCAAACGAAGACCCAACCTCTTGTGCAAAAGGGGGAGGCAAAAACGGAGAAGAAAACCTCCCGAAGTCGAAGAGGGAGGTCAGAACTTAGAGAGAGAATGGGCTCCCGTGTAGAAGGGGGAGAACGAAGAAAAGAGGGAGGAAAAAGAGAGGATCTAATTAGGCCAAAACCTATCACTGCTACCATCGGGACAAAACTTGCCATAGCGCAAGAATACGATCTGCCCCGCCAAACCTTGGGCCTATCACAACAGCTTCAACAGAGGGCTTGTTTCGAAAATAGCATCCGCATAAAAACACCAAGCATGTAGAAAATAGAATAATGATGTACCTCGAAGACCACCCCCTTCAGAGTTTTGAAGTGCGCCTTCCGGATGGGAAAATAGGAGACCACCCCCTTTAAAGTACTACCACTACCAACTCATCTCGTCACATGGGCCAATGAGGCCACCTAAGCAAAAGTATGAGAGCTCCCACCAACTCCCTACAGTTGCCAATAGGGGATCAGCCCACGATCCTTGCTTGTCCTGGTTTTCCAAAGAGAGCCCACAAGACCCATTCATTGTTAACACCATGGTTGAAGAAAGGGGCACATGTTAATGGTTGATGGTATGGTTTGACTCCCCCACACTCTCCTTCTAGACAACTGAAGGAGAGACTACTCACTGCCTAACTCAAAACAATTAAAAGGTCAAACAGGGAATGTCATCCCGATCGCTCAACATCAACCCTGACCTCAAGACGACACGACGATAAACCATCTCCATTAATGGCCTTTGGCGAGTAAGGTAGGGGGGGGGGACCCTCACCAATCCCCATCCTCGTTGTTAAACACCCAGGTATGAAACCAAGCCCCGAGCCAAACAGGGACAAATGGGTGAACACCGCGCTTTCCTGAATATTGCTAATTGTCTCCTCCCTCATCCCTTTGACTTAAGCATCGGAGGGGTCACGTTGGGACATCCCCCCACGCCGAACTGTCATATAGGATCCCCGACATAACATAGGAGGTATTGCGAGACGACTCCCCCACGAGCAAGGCTATGTATCCTCCCATACCAGTTCGCTCCCTCCACATGTAGAAAGCTTTCCCCGCCAACTCTCTATGTCGGCACCTCATGCCAACACCCCATCTCTCTATAGCAGCTCTCTACGCCCACACCTCACGCCAACTCCTCACAATAGTTCTCCACTCCAGCTCTCCATAGTGATTCTCTACGCCCACGTCTCATGCAAACTTTCCACGATAGTTCTTCATGCTAATTCTCTATGCTGGCACCTCACACATACTCCCTGTAGGCTAGATCTCCATAGTGACGCTCTACACCCATACCTCACGCTAACTCTTTACAAGAGTTCACCACATTAGTTTTCCGAGCAAAGACTTACACTTTAGGCACTGAACCAAATAGAACTGAGTTGATGGCCTCAGTGTAACAATAGATTTAAAGAGGAGAAAGTAAATAAATAGATAAAAAGAAGTGTTAAACACTCATCAGATTGTAGTCAAAAGTTCAAGCCACACACTTCTCTCAACGTAACCCTCTTCCGAATCCCCATCTAAAATCGTGCTCTTGCTTCTCTACACGTCTCCTCACATTTACCAAACTTGTGATCAGACGTCCTAGATTGCCAATAGAAAAGGTACTCGATCGACAGGGAAAGAGGCGTAGATCACACACTGTCTCACTTGCCCTCTGTTGTCCCATTACAATTTTATCATTCGGAAGGTGTGAATGGACCTGCGTAACCGGTGGGGGTGTGGAACCTGGTGTGACGACACAGCTTTCTGATCAAGTGGGCTTCGAAATGGTCGTGGCAGATAACCAATTAATAATGACCAGATGCTTGGCTGATAATATCATCGTCCTTATCCATCCACCCTGGCGACTCTGGAATTGCTCCCCGCACACACAGGCTGTACTTCATCAGAGTGCTGGGGATGGATGGAGTCGCGGCGGGTTGGGACATGGCACCAACATGTCGGTTGCGCAGCCATGGGAAATTGAGGTAATTTGATCGGGTGGGGATGCCCCAACCCGCGTTCCACGGATTATTCCTGTGTGCGGCTTTTGGTTTTGTGCGCATGGAGTGGCTGTCCTAAACGGAAGGGGGAAACCTGATCGGATGCATCGGATTCCTTGCTGTGTGCGTGCGTGCGTGGATGGATGTACATGCTAAGCGGAATGGCTCACCACCCATCACTCGCTGAGACCTACGCCTACCCCACCCACCATCGATTGATTCCAAAGAAACCCGACGTCATTACCCGACGGTCGAGAATCGGAGCCTCCGGATCTCAGGTGCTGATTACAAACAAAAACAATCCGTCCCCATGAAATTTCATGATCCAAAGGGTGGCCCGACCGATGTCGATGTCAACTCACAGTCATCCAAAGGGTGGGTAGTTTGGTCAATATAAATCCAACGAGGAGGTCCCCCTATTCATACTCATCGGCCAAGCGAGAAAGGAATCACGGTAGAATACTCAATTTCCTCGACAGAGGGCGATATGAGGCTACTGGAGTTCCCCTGCGGCCGGCGAGCCATACGGCCGGATAAGGAGGCGCCGGCGGCCAAGGAGTGCGAGGGCAAGCGCCGGAGGAGGGCGTCGGCGTGGCGGCCGTCGTTGGTCGTGATCTCAGAGGACGCGGCGCTGATGGGGGATAAGGCGGCGCCCAAGGGTGGCGGCGGACCGCGGAAGGCGAAAGCCCAAGCGACGCGTAGGTTTGTTCCGCGCCCCTTCAAGGACGACCATAGGTAATCAATCATCTCTCTTTCTCTCTCTCTCTCTCTCTCTCTCTCTCTCTCTCTCTCTCTCTCTCTCTCTCGGCGTAGGAAGACAACGTTTCCCATTCCCCATAGAATCTAATTGCAGTGGGTAGCTTCTTCGGAGTTGTAGATTTTTTGTTTTCTCCCTCCCTCATCACAGTTCATACATGCAAGACGCCTTCTCTTTCTGGGTGTGTGTGTGTGTGTGTGTGTGTCGGCTTTCTTGGATAGTAGATAACGTAGCCTCCACCGAGTGGACCAAAGGATATCTATCCTAATTGGTTAAACAGAAAATATATAAGAGAATAAATGGTTAGATTCTTTGCAAAATTTTCCTAAATTCAAGGTGAGAGACAGACCAGCAGGGAAAGGAAGGTGGGCAATCACACCTACGGTTGAAGGAAGGGAGGTTGTTGTGTCTCTGTCCGATCTTTATTACAGAATTAAATTGCGTCCCCCATTCTCCTTTATTTGAACGAAAAACAATTTACGTTACTATTGGTTGGGTCTTTTATACATATCTTCGTCAGCATTTTTTTCATTATAGATTATCTTCTCAGAGGGAAAGAAGAAGAAGAAGAAAAACACAAGTTGTAGTTAGTATTCATTATCTCTTGAGAATGAGAGGTTAAACTATTTTCGATTTATAAACGACGGCATTACATACTGACTGAAATCATGTTACCTATCACTGAAGTGAAAAAAATAACTAGGCACTTGCAAAAGACGGTGTTGTAGCACAGTGTGACTGCTGACTCGTGGATCATCATCATCCATGGAATATTTGTCATGGTCCATATTATTGTTATAATGCATTATAACGTGTGTCAGTCATATTTTATGCTGTGATGCCTGGCACCAACCATAAAACTCTGCATAACGAGTATTTACTGTTCGGACTAAGATTTCCGTGTGTGTGGTGTGTTTCAGGCAGTATGCGGTAGCTGCGGTTGTTCCTGCTTTTGCTCCGGCGGCCTTCATTTTCTAAAGCTTCGCCCGCCATGTACATACATAATTAATGACGGTGATGATAAACGAGATCGACTGATGACCCCTTCTTCTTGTTCCGATGAAGAAAAAGAGGGGGGAACAAAAAAAAAAGAGCAACTTTTCCACCACCTCTTTCTCTCGGGTTTTTATTCCCTTCAAGATCTGCCTTGTACATATCATCTTCTTTTTTTCAGTTAGAAATCTCCTGCAGTCGATAAAACAGATTTATGAAGCATCAGAGATGGAGGTAATTGCCGCGCAATTCATCTTGGTTGAACTCAATCACCACATAGCCTCAAATTTGTCGACTAAGCATTTGCCGTGTTCGGTGGCCGTAGAGGGGTTGGATGGTAAACAATCAATCAATACTTTCTAAAATGCCGGACAGAAAAGTCGAATGAACATTGTCCCAATCTAAAGGCCATTACATTCCAGACGGCCAGAAGGATTCTTGGAAAAGCCATTTCTTTTTCTTTTCTTTTTTTGAAGATAAAAAGCTATATATTATTTGCTATAACGAAAAGAGGTCAACGATGGAATCGATTAGAAGACACGGTCAACACGAGCGAATTAGGCCAACTAGTTAGCGACAACGTCTCTCTTCACGAAATATGTGTGACTTTACAGCCATTTAATAGCATACATGCTCGATTCCAAACAAGATAGGGAGAAGTTGAGTAATTATTCCTCGAGAGGAATGTGTAAATTGCCACCTTGCTGTCATTACGGTATTGGTTATGTAATTTGAAAGAAAATAAATAAATCAAAGATTATTACAGGATGACGACTCCTATGAGCTCAAGATTTGGAATTATTTTTTGGTGGGCGGTGGTCGTCGACACCAAGAAACACGAGAGGAGCGGACTTGTTACTTGCTCTCTGTTTGTGGCGCATTTTCAATATCGCAGCAGCGCAGCAAAAAGCCAGTCGGTAATTAACCAGTTTTACGTGCCTGCCTGCCTGCTATGGTTCCTCCCCATGCGATGATCAACTACAAGATCGGATTGAACGGATGGTTGCCCAGAGTGTGCGACAGGATAAAGACCGATCAGGCAAGCCTATTGCTTGCTTTATTTATTCATCTTTACTAGCTTCGCACCTACTTACGATTTCAGCTGCACCATTTCCATGTTTCGTTCCATACTGTGTATCCAGAGTTGAATGGGTTAAATAGGTGTAACAACGATCAGGAAACAACAACAACAAATAGGTTACTAACTGAAGCTAATGTGAGTGAGAGAGCATAGAGCTGTGATTAACAAATTGTTACACGTACGACGACTACTTACAAGAATGTTCGTTCCCTGATGAACAAATTGTCGCCACCGTTTTTGAAGGAAAAGAAATCCAAATCGTCCCATGAATTGTTCGAAAACAATTTCTTCTTCTTCTTCCGCGCATATAACACGTTTCAAAGATGAAGAATATTGTTAGCCTGCCTCTTGAAACTTGATATATTTATTTTAGCAGATATCATCAGGTTCCGGTTATCCGATCTAAGCCAAGCTTCCTTTGCTATCGAGTCACAAAGAAACACTTATTTCGCTACGACTCTATCATAGCCCTTTATCGAATGAGAGGACCTCGATCAATTAGTAAGGAACCTGTTGAGATACTATGTTTTTATATGAACCAAACAAACAAACAAACAAACAAACAAAAAAAAGTAGATAAGGTCAAGCGTTCACTGTCATTCGTGACGCTGTGCCACCGGAGCCTCAGTCGATAGTACATATTTACTATCGAGGGTGGAGCATCATTGGTGGAGTTCTCCGATTCTAGATCTGTATCAAACCCGAGAATCATCTTGGAAGACAATATATTAAACTCGGCCTGTAATCGTTAGCCGACTTCTGAACGCAGACGAAGCACGTCGATCTATTCCGCATGACATTCGTCGCCCACTGCTTTTGCATTCGGGCGACTGAAGTCGCCGCCATATGAATCTTCTTCACATTGACACACGCAGTGACCCGCATCATTTTTTTGTGTGTGTATGAGTGGGAAAATAAACATATGATTAAGGTTCGAGTCAGGCATAATCCCTCATCGTGAGGTGCAGAAAACCCAATCTTCGATGCTACTGCACGTCAGCGATCATTGACATGCATGTGTCTCCTGGTACGAGACGGTGGACGCGTAAACTGTTCCCCCGCCCGGTAAACGGTGCTCCGCTTCCGATCCAAACCAAGCTGCCATCTGTTAAACAGCATCAGCGATTCGCCTGCGGTATCATCCCGGTCTCATCGAGCATTGCGCCAAAGCAGGCAGACATCACGATGTGGCCTGACTAACTAATCCGACACATTCAGCAATCCGACCATTTTTGTCGAGCACACAAACACCTTGGACGTACAAAGCAAATGAAATCAGACATCGGCACGCCTCTATGTACACGGTATTTCCCGCTCCAAGCCGCTACCCGATTCCTAAGCAATCATCTTCTGAGAGTAAGACACTTAATTAGAGAGAGCACGTCGTTGATCGGTCACCGTGATGGAGCAGGCCCTTTTTCCTTTTTCGTTTTTTTCAAATCTTTCAGCAACGATGCTTAGCTCTCGTCATCGCCGGCGGCGTGGTGCTTGGAGGTCTTCTTGGGGAGTAGCAGATTGTGGATGTTGGGCATCACGCCGCCGCTGGCGATGGTGACGGAGCCCAGCAGCTTCGTCAGCTCGTCGTCGTTCCGCACCGCCAACTGGATGTGGCGGGGCACGATCCGAGTCTTCTTGTTGTCCCGCGCTGCATTGCCCGCCAGTTCCAACACCTAAACATGCCCACCATCATCGACATGCACTCGGTGATTGCTAATTAACCAACTCGTTACAACAAAAGGAGTATAGAAGAAAAGACAGTAACCCAAAGTTTCTTGCGCAAAGTAATTAGACGTAAAGAAAGAGAGATTTCCTATATGCATGTCAAACAAAGAGTGCCAAAAGAAACCCCAAAAGAGAGAGAGAGAGAGAGAGAGATTTTCAAAAACACTACACTCGACAAACATCCTAATTTTCTCGAAAACTAATTATTAAAAAAAGAATCTTGTTTAATTCAACGAATTGCAAAAAAAAAAAATCTAAACACAGTGGGTTACCGACCTTAAAGTCACCGAATAAAATATAAAGAAACGTAAATTGATCCCAATCTTTATTTTATTTTATTTTTTTGCATACCACCCGTGTGACAATATAGATGGATGGGAGATCAAGATGGCCATATGAGAATAGAAGAAAGACAGATCCTAAGAGACACAAACCTCGGCAGCAAGATACTCGAGAACGGCGGCGAGGTAGACCGGGGCACCGGCGCCGACTCGCTCGGCGTACTTGCCGGCCTTCAAGAACCGTGCAATCCGGCCAACCGGGAACTGGAGGCCAGCCTTGCTACTCCTCGACGTCCCCTTCTTCGCCGCACCCGAGGCCAACGTCTTCCCTCTTCCCGCCATCGCTCTTCAAAACTCGAATCGGACAAAGAGAGAGAGAAAGCACTCGATCGATCTAGTGAGAGCGAACGGATGCTTCGACCAGCGCACATTTATATAGCGCACCGACGGGGGATGCGAGTCCAATGACGTAGGAGCACACGGATTAATGCGGAGGGCCGTCGGATCTGCAGACGAATGGACGACCAGGATCGACGACGACAGGCCGGGTAATGCGGATTGATGCTGCTGTCTTCCTCAAGGACGGTGGTGATCTCCACACTGTTCGGTATCGGCCGCTATTGCTTCGAGCATCGGCCCTGCAGGTTCGGCTATAGGCTCCGTTCCATGCGTCTGTTACTCGTTTGAATTTTAGTCGATGTGGCCGCATCAGGTATCGTTGATTTCTGGGTCGACTCAAGGTGATGTGAAGAAACGTTACTGTTTTAACTCCAGAACATGATCGTCAATTATTGATTCAGATTTTGAGTATCCCGATATATCAAGAACTCGAATCAAACCTACGTTCGTGCTCCAAACTTGAACTTGTCACAGATCTAGCATCAAAGAGATGACGGATTCGATAATGATCCTTGGTCAGGGGTATATCTAATAAAAGACCGTATTCTTATGATTATTTGTGTCTTCTATGATGGTACGATTAGACAGTTCTAATTCGATTAGAATATGGATCGTAATCTCAAGACGATGACCATTTGAAGTGGTTGATTAGATAGAATGGGGAACACTGTTCTTCTGTACCATTGCATTTATTATCCTTCCGGTTGCTGAATAGTTTCTTTTATCATGTGTCACAGATACGGCATTTATTTATTTTCACAATTTTGCAGTTAAAATGTGCATGCATGCATGCTGGATTAACTTTAATCTGCAATCTCCGAAAGATACGGTGACTTTTGAGTTCCCACAGAGAAAACGGACAAATTTTCCTTTTAATATTAGTCAACACACCGGTCAAGCTTTAAAGCAAAACGCTCGTGTTTGATTATTTTCTTTGTTTTTTTTTTTATTTTTAATCTTTGAAGTTTTCGAGCTTATTAACCTTCTTTATTATGGAAGAACTGTAAATAAATAAATAAAAAAAAGAAAAACCAGGGTGCTAAAGAAAAGAGCTTAAACCCAGGACAGTACTGCTCAAAGTTTGGGTTTAACAAGGTAATTAGCAACCCTAGCATGGTGGTCTGAAGCCCATGTACTTTCCACTCGTGTACTCTTTCCATACATCGGCCGTGCCATAGCAAACAACGGTGATGGTGCTGAGTGACATCACCGCAGTGACTGTGAACACAATAAGAGACACTCTGCCTGACTTCACTATGATTCTTTTCATGACCACCAATCCAGTAGCTGAAGCTACGAAGCACAGCGCTGCGTAAACCGAAGCTCGACTGATTCCCGTCATGCCCAGGATTATATACTGAAGGGCGGTCATCGAGGCCGAGAACATCACCATGAAAGTGCTCGTTGCTGCTGCAGTCTACCAAAAGAGCCAGGGGAGTGTGTTAGCGGACAATCCAACACTCGTCCGGTGACGATAAAACATAGAAACGTGTGTATACTTGCACGAATGAACTACGTGCATATTTCAAACTCATAGCTGAAGTATCCGTTTATGCCTTGGGCTACTACTGGTAACTTCGAATGGCAAACAAAAGTTGCAGCAAAAATCAGATAGATAGATAGATAGATAGATAGATAAAGCCCTCATTGCCGCTGATATAAAAAAGATACCCAAAAAGAATCTTCTGCATGATTCTACTTAGCTTTTAAGAGAATCCCTCAGGACGTAGCTTTAGCTGCCACGTTTTCAAACTCACTGGTTTGCTTAGACCAGGAAAAGTCCAGAAAAAAAAGTCTCACCTGAGGAGCTATCCCAATCTGAAGAAGCACGGGGTTTAGGAACAATCCTCCACCAATGCCAAAGAGGCCACTCAAAGCCCCTGCTAATAGTGCCGCCGATGGAAAGACAAACATGGGAAGTGCCGCCATCCCTGTTCCTGCTTTGTCCTGGGATAAAATAGGCTGTGAACTCGTTAGATGATCCGTGGACTAGTCAATTCCCAAATTAGATCCATGCCAGTCCACTCGACTCACCTCGCCCTCTTCTTCCTGACGACAATTCTTCTTCTTCTCGTACAGAACATATAACGTGAAAGCAATTGACAGAGGAACCTGAGAAAATGTGATCGACCAATAGGCAACTCCACATGGTTTTAAGTTCATTGCACCCTGAGAAGAACAATCGAAGTTCACAAAGTGTGCAACTAATGTCCATAAAATACAGGATGAGCCAAAGACTAAGAGTTCTTTGAAGCTTTGTATATACTCATCATTTACCTGGGAATCAAAAGAAGCAGCTTTCTATTTTATAGAATACAAGAAAGTAAGCACTGGTGGTACTTTATAGATTCAAATCATTCTTCACCAAAAAAAAAAAAAGAGAAGCATTTTATATCTATAGGTCACTAATTTACATCTGAGTCAGCTTCACGCTGTCGACGTCTGTCTAAGTGCAAGAATGAAGAGCTACACCCTTTCGACGTGATCATTTTTACTTGTTTTTATATGGTCACCGTACTTGTCTTACTAGGCTCATTCAGGTTCAGCTAATCAGGCGCCCAAGATTAAAACAGAGGAATGAGATTACCACTAAATATGATTGAATTTGTTTGTTTACTTCTTTGCCTTTGGCCTCATCCCACAACTTCTACAATGAAGAGAATGGTTCCAATTAGCTCAATATAAATATAATTAAATTATGATTCTAATTATTGATCAATAAAAATGAAATTTACTTATTATAGGATTATTTAGGAGATAATTTTGATGAATTTTTTAAGTTACTATCTAGATCCTTTACTCTTGCCTATGAAAGGATAGGATATTCCATTGCTTATAGTGATCATGTGAAAAATAGAAAGAATGAAGAAGATAAATCTAGTTCTCCTTATAAATTGATATTACTGTTTCCTTGAAATTGGACAATGATGCTTTTGCATATTAAAAGAAAGGTATTTTTAATGACAATGAAAGACACACACTCATGATATTTGATCTATGATTATTTGATTTTAATTTTTAATATTAAAAATTTTCATATAATAGTATAATTATAGTTTTTATACTGACAATTGGTATATGAATTATTTTTTAAATCTAAATATTTTAGATCATAAAAGTATATCAGATGTATTTTATATTTAGATCTATATTTGAAATGTTGTGATGGCGCCATTACATGTGACGGTTACCATCGTGGGCAACGATTGTGTTGGTTGGCATTGCTATTACTTGCGATGGCAGGATTTGACTACAATTTAGTTGGATTTCGATCATTGATTGATTTAGACCTAATTTGGTAAGAGTTTAAATTTTTATTGATTTTGGCCTTAGTCAATTTTTATTTTGATCGAATCTTGGTTTTGACTAATTTTCACTTAGTCAACTCTAATTTTGCGTGATCTAATTGAGTTAATGTTTAACTCAAATCTATAAGCTCATTTTGGGTAACTCAATTTTGGGCTTTTCTAATTAAAGAAGGTTGACTAGTTTAATTTAAGGTTTTATACAAAATTTTAAAAAAACCTATAAATTATGATTTTCTTTTATAATTTTCTCATATGAAATATTGGTAATTTTTTTATTATTTGCTTATAATATTTAAATTTTAATTATTACTTTTGAATATTTATGTGGTTATTCATATTCATATTAAAAATTATAAAATAATATTTATTTTTATTTAAAGATATGATTTATCTTTTATCATGATTACAATTATCATATGAGTTTTTCTATATTCATTAATATTTAATAATTATTATGATTATTATTTTATTAATATTGAACTACTTCTACATGATTACATTGAAGAAAATTTAGTAAATATTATTTATAATTTATTTTCTTAAGATTTATATGACTTGTAGTCATCAAAATGACCTAAAATAATAGGCTTCTAGGATATGAATTATAATAAATATTTTATCATTTATATGACATTTAAGATATATTTTATATTCTTATATTAGTATTATAATTACTAAAGTGGTTTGAACTAATAAATTTATAAAATTATATTATAAAATTAGTCTTAAATGATATTAATAAACATAATATTCATAATGACATATATAATTAAGAGATTTCAGATAATTCTTAAGGATTATCTATTTTGATTAATTAAATGATGAAGTAGAATGATACTATTTTGAATATCATTATAGTTAAGGATTGTATACCTAAGGATAATAATACTATTCCATAAAGAAAGATATCAGTCTTCTATAATTGCAAAATCTTGTGTGAATACTAAATATGTCAATATTATATTCAAAGATAAGATATATATTATATTAATGATTTAATATTTATTAAAAATTCAAAATTTAATATTATATTATTATTATTATAGTGATACTTTTTATTATATTATTATATTTTTGATGTCCTTATATTTTTAGATTAAATTATTATAAATAGTTTGAGCATATATAATTTAAACTATGTATGTTAAACCTTATCGAGACTTGTTAGAAGAATCACAAACTTAACTATTGAAAATTGTATTAAACAAATAATTAAAATAAATAATTAAGAAAGATCTATTTATACTTAGTTTCATGATGATTACTAATAATATTTTAGATTTCATTATGGTATATTTATAAAAAAAATTGACTATAGTTTAATATTACGAGGTTTGATGAATTCTAGGATATGTCCTCGTTACGAGTAACAAAGCTACAATGTTAAAAAAAAAAAAGACATGTTAAGCCTTTCTCATTCAATTTATTTTTAATTTTCTTTGTTCTTAGTTTGTCTCGTTTAAAGTTTATTACAACACAAATAAAACTTAAATGAGTTGACTTGTACATAGAAGAATTAAGATTAAAATGAGAAATGTCTCATGATATTCTTAATACCATTGAATCTTGGATTTTGATGATGAAATCAATTGATGAGTTAACGTTTTAATCTACGTTTTAAGTAATGCAGAACTAACTTTGATCAGAAAAGATAAATCGATTAAAGCAGAAGGAATTAAATGCTAGACCAAAGTGAAACATGATCAGAAAAGACAATTTGCTAGCTTGCAAATTGTAAAAGAAAGCAAAAATTGATATGTTGCCCATCTCAAGAAGCAAAACTTGCAAACTTATCTCAAAAGAGAAGTAAGAATTGCTAACTTACACATCTCTAAAACTTGCTAGCTTGCATATTCAAAACTTGCTATCTTACTAGCTTGTATATTTCAAAATTTTGTTAGTTGTACTTTTCTCCTTTTTGTTAATGATAAAGTGGGAGAAGTTATGATGATGATATGAAATTATACATGAAATACTCATAATATTATGATGATGCATACAATGAAAAGTTATGATGATCTTACATGGTAGGATGTAATGTATTTTGATATTTTGATACCATGATGATTTAAAATATTTATGATTTGGAAATATACATGTAATACTCATGATTTTATGATGTATGCAATGATATGAAAGTCAAAGGTTATTATTTTTTGAAATTCAATCTAATTTCAATATGGCATGTTGATAGGGGGAGTTTAGTTTAAACTTCATCATCAATTGATTGTCATTATAAAAAATGGGGAGATTGTTGAATCTCAGATTTTGATGATGAAATTAATTGATGAGTTCACGATCTAATATGTATTTTGGGTAACACAAGACTAACTTCATCAGAAAAGATAAATCAATTACAGTAGGAGGAATCGAACGTTAGGCTAGAGTGAAACATGTCATGAGATTGGACGTCGAGCCAGAGGTTCGATCGACGTATCGACAAAAGGTCTTTGTGCCATGAATTTGGGCATCGGGCTGAAGAATCGGACATTGCGCCAAGGAGATCAAAAGTTGCAGGAGTCAACATGTCGATTAGGTAATACGTCGAAAGAGAGGACGATGCGCCGAAGGCTCAAACGAAGTACCAGATGAACCAATGACATATCGGACAATATAGGATTCATGTTTGTTATCAATTATGTTTAGATTGAGTTAGTTTAGGTATAATTGAGTAGGTATTGGGATGAAACAATGCTAACTTAATTAGGTGTCGATTAGGCTCGAATTAAGGTTATTTTGGGCTAAGTGGAAGGCTCATTCAGTGACCCATAGTTGGCCCAAGTAGTGGCACTATTAGACTGGATGATGGTACCACCCAAACACAATCTTCCAAACTGTATCAAGCAGTGGTACCGTCAGACTAGGCAGTGGCACTGCCCAATGTTAATGTGTCAGGTGGTGATACTGCCAGTTTGGATGATGGTACCATCCAGTGTCAGTGCTGCAAATGGTGGTACCATCTAGCACAGGCAATGGTATCGCTAAGACTCGAGAAACTCGAGATGAGATCTTTTTTTGCTCTATTTTTGAAGTCATGTAGGGTCTATAAATACCCTAGTAATTTCTACTTGGAAGAGCATGAAATTGAGTAGAAAAGAGGAAAAATATACTTGAGAAAAAAAAGTATTGTATTCACTCTAAAGTTAATTAGTCTCTTCCTCCAAGAGTTAGAAGGTTTTTAAGGAAAAAGTAAAGTCTAAAAGAGAGAGGTGTAAAGGTTCTCTCCTGAGCCTGTGAAAAGAAAAAAAAAGTTGTAAGAGTAGTTGATCTTCGTCCGTTGAAAGAAAATCAGTAATGAAAGCTTGTGACTTCGGATAAAGAGGAATTGAGAGTAGATGTAGGTCACGACGATCGAACCGCTATAAATCTAGTTCACATTTACTTTATGCTTTTCATTCATATTGCAAACTGATTTACTTATTCACTATGTTTACGAATGCTTTGAAGTTAAACTCATCTTTTGGATGTGGGCTTTACCGAATGAGATTTTCAAACCAACATGATTTTACGTATGTACTAATTCACCCTCCTCTTAGTGTCAATTTTGGTTGTAACAAATACTACTTAAGAAGTTTGTAACAATAAAAGAAAATTAAAACATAATTAATCAAATAACAGAGTTTATAAAAACTATACAAACTCATAAAAAAAAAAGCTTTACAGTGCAATACTACTTCTATAGTAAGAACAATTATGTGAAGAAAGAATATAATATTTACTCTAAAAGAGAAAGATAATCCGACCTATCTATATCTCAAATCAAATATTATATAACTCTTTTCTAATATTTAGTAGATTGTACTTAGTGCTATGAGTAGAATTTTATTTTAATTAACAAAAGCCAAATGAGCATTAAAGATTCATCATTATAATGAATCATTTTAAGCAATAGTTTTACCTTATGTTTAAAGGCGATCATCTAATGAATATTGAGGATGCATGCTATGTTCATATAATTCTAGAATTTTATTTTTTATCTAGAATTATTAGGATATTATCCTTCTTTTAGTAATAACAAACTTAGTATATTCATGATTCAACAAAGTCGATTATAAATTTTTGTTAGCTTACTGGTGTTTGAGGGTAAATTTGTAAGGCATTTGTTCAATTGATCGAGTTTTGGGAGAGATATTCAGCTAATGTTGGGCTACATTAGGATTGATTCTTAACATATTCCTTGGCGACCATGCAAACACCTTGTCATTTTTCTTGAGAAAGTTAATAAGTTGTACACGCTTCTTGTTTGGTAACATTGCACTCATCTTGATGACTCGATTGAGGCGAGCCTTGTCCAGGGGTGTTTCGATTAATGCTTCCATTAGTTCTGGGTATGAAAGGGATTTGACAAAATTTCCAAGGTCCATAGGTGGTCCCTCGGGTCGAACCTTCTTTGGCAAGGAGACCGTCGTGAAATAGCACTATCGGGACTCTCTTGAGTTGCTTCTTAATTCACCAACACTGGTGTTGGTTGCGAACTTTATCATCATATGATAGGTTGACCCTATTGCATGTATTCTATTTAATATAGGTCAATGTATAATGGTGTTGTATGTTGAGGAAATGTTAACCACAATGAAATTGTTCATAATTGTTTTTTAGCATGGTTCATCTCTAAATATAAAGTGTTGGTTTATGATCCCGTGATGGGAGATTGATTCGCCCGTGAATCACATCAGTAAGGAAGCTATAGGGGTGAGGTCATTAGACGTAAATACAAGTTTTCGAAAGATGTTGAAGTAGAATATATCAACAAAGCTACCTATATCAATCATGACTCTCTTTACGTGGGCACTAACCATTCTTACGGAGATCACTAAGGCATCATTATGGTCTAGGTCGAGGCACTTTGTTTCTTCTTCTCTAAAAGTTATTTTCTTATCGCCTTTGGTTCTCAAGCACTTTCTAATAATGGCTTGGGCATAAACTTTATGACCCAATGTGTTGTCTTCTCTCGAGGTTGGACTACTGATAATGATGTTGATTTGTGTCTCAACTGAATCTGAGGTCGGGGTGATAGCTCTCGATATCTTTAGATGAATTATCCAAGGTGCCCTCACCATATGAGCTCCTTAATCTGTTTCTTCATATCATGATAGTCCTCTTTATCATGGCTATAATTGTGATGAAAATTATAGTACTTGGATTTGTTTCTTTTCTTAAGTGGAGTCCTCAATATGCCTTTTTGCATTATCTATAAGAAAACTTTATTCTAGTTAGGTTCAGGGGGTTTAGTTCGAACCACGGGTAAGGCAGGTTGGATCGTTTATTTCTCCTTTGCCATGGTGACCTTAGAGTAGGGGTGGATTGTGGTCGCTCCTATCTTATAATAAACTAACTATATTTATGATTCAATAAAGTCTAGGCCTCAAAAAGGCTTTAAAATTGAGCCAAAAAATTTAAATCATTAAAAATTTTGAGATATTAGTAATATTGCAGCCATAAATTTTGACGCCATATTTTTGAACTTTTAGGTGATATCATCATCATAAAATTTGAATTTTGGATGGTACCATCATCAACCTAGGCAGTAACACCATCGGTAGTGCTGATAGACACAAAGAGTGCTAGTTAATTGACTCAAGCGGTACCACCGCCCAAGCCTTCTCAAAGCTATTGATTTGGCCTTCTAATGGGCCAATTTGGCCTTAGTCCAAGCACATTAGCTTTCTCGATAAGTTGGGTATGGTTTCAACCCAATACCAACACAATTTGACTCTAAAATACCTTAGTCAAGATTTTAACAACTAACCCCATATCTAGCATAATTACGAAGCTTTAGCATATTGTCTAGCATTTTGGCATGCCATCCGATCTTCTAGCACTTCGTCCAAACCTCTAACACTTTATCCTTTCCTTTGGTATATTGTTTGATCTATTAACATGTTAATTTTCCCATAATATCTTATCTTTTGGTGCAATTCTCAATTCTTCCAGCATGCCGAAACTTATAGTACGAAATCCAATCTTTGGCAATCGGCCAATCATCCGGCTCGATATCCAATTTTTGACATAATAGTTTCCTAACACAACATCTGATTCTCCTACTTCAACAATTTGTCCTTCGATGGTTTTATTTGTGATCGAAGTATTTCCTACTTCAACAATTAGTCCATATACTCATCAATTAATTTTAGTATCGAAATCAGGGATTCGATACTAAGAATCGACTCACCTTTGTATAACGAAAGCTGAGAAGAAAGCTTCCAAAGTTAGGGCTTGAGCACTAAAATGAGACCCACCAAATAAACCTAGGAAAGTTTATAGACATGGGATGACCTCTCTCCTCTTGTGACTGGTACAAGTGTCCTCTCAAGATCATATTAAAAGGACACTGTCTCACTGCTGTTGAGTCACCAAAACAAAAAAGTCTATCTCTTATCCGTTATTGGGACACAGATTAAGAAAAAATTGAGGAAATCTCCCTCTCCTCCACTGTTGAAGTGTTAATTAAGGAGGATATGGAGGGATCTCCCTCCATCCTCACTGAAGCGACAATCAATGAGTCCTCCACCAAGAGCCACCCTCTCTCTCTCTCTCTCTCTCATTCCTCCATTATTGAAGCACTAGAGAGCTATGAAAAGATATACTAGGTGCCACCTATGGGAATCGAACCTATAACCACGATAATGGAAAGTAGTATTCTACTCTCATACAATGAAGTCACCCTCCGCAATCGAATCAAAGTGCCCCCTCAAGATTATCCTGACAAGACGTGTAAATCAAGAAAACTCAACTCGTATAAAGAAAAACTCACCACGATGAAAGATTGGGCTAGAGAAGCCTTCAAAATATGTGAGTCGGGAAAACCTAACTTGCGTAAAGAAAAACCTACCATTACGGAAGATTGGGCTAGAGAGCCCCCCCCCCCTAATATGCATGAGTAGAGAAAATATAACCCTATAAAGAAAAATATGTCATGGTAGAAGATTAGGCTAGAGAGGCCCCCAAGATGTGTGAGTCAAGAAAACCTGACCCACGTTAAAAAAAACCCACCATGACGAAAGATCAGGCCAGAGAAGGCCCCAAGTCGCATGAGTCAAGAAAACCTGACCTGCGTGAAGAAAAACCTGCAATAGCGGAAGATCAAGCTAGAGAGGCTCTCAAGATGCATGAGGATGAAAAACTTAACCCACATAAAGAAAAACCCACCACGGTATAAGATTGGGCTAAAGAGGCCCCCAAGATGCATGAGTTGGGAAAACATGGCATGTATAAAGAAAATCTTGTAACTATGAAAGATTGGCCGGAGAGGCCCCCAAGACATATGAATCAAGAAACCTGACCCACATAAAGAAAAACCCGTGACATTAAAAGATTGGGCCAAAGAGGCCCCTAAGATATGTGAGTAGAAAAAATCTAACTCATATAAAGAAAAATCTGCCACAATAAGAGATCGAGCCAAAGAGGTGCTTGAGATACACAAATCAAGGAAAATCTGACCCACACCAACTAAAATCTACTACGAAGGAAGTACAAAGTAAAGTACGCCCAAGATGCGAAAAAACCTAACCTACGTAAAAAAAAAAGATAATGCACTTTGAACCCTAAAAAAAAGAAAAAGGAGGCCCCAAAGCACATCTTTAGCTGGGAAAAATGATAGAAAATATGAAATTAGGTAAGCCAACATTCACTATGTCAATACTACGTAAGGCCAATGCCCTTCTACCCATGTGTATAAAAGTCCAAAAGGTAGCTTAGGTTAATCATTGAGTTACCGAGCTGCCTTCTTCATAAAATATTTGTATGAATATTTTTAGAAATCTAGGGGTAGTTTGGGTCGATGACAAACTAACTCTCATACGAGATATTTGCAGGAATATTTTTTGAAATCCAAGGGTTATTTGGGTTAGTTATAAATAATTCCCCCATAGAATATTCATAGAAATATTCTCGAAGTACAAAGGACAGTTTGGGTTAGTTACGATATGCCTTTCTCATGAAATTTTTATGAGATATTCCTTCTCCTCAAGGTCAGTATAAAAGTACACCCTTAACTCTAGATTGGGGGTAGAGAGGACTTTGGTACTAACTTAAGCATCGGGAAGCTAACCCCGACCTTGGTCTTTGTGCAAGTACAAGTCAAGAGAGATCGTGCTCTACTTTGGACGATTCCTCGCATACGGATCAGGGCCATATTATGTTGACAAAGATATCATCCCTAATAATTTCTTATTCAATATATTTTTATTTCTCAAATCATTGAATAAATTGATGAGGATGAACAACAAGATAACAATTATAAATTCTCACATGATGTTGATGTGACTATTAATAATCTTATAGAATAACCATAAATGATATTTTTGAGAAGATTTTAAAGAGAAAGGAAGCCAATCATTTTTATTATTATATGGCATGTATTAAAAAATCAACCATAGGAATCAAATGACAATCATTAAATTATCTAATAATTATAAAAGAGTCTATTATAAATTGATATTTAAGATTGAACATGACTCAAAAAATAATATTAAATGATATAAAATTAGACTTATGACAAATATTTTATTTATAAAGAAGACATGAACTATAACGAGATATTTTTTAGTTCTTAAATGAACTCGTTAACGATCATCATAATATTAACAGCCTATTATGATCTTAAGTTACATCATATAAATATAAAAAAAAATTTTTGAATGAGGATCTAGGTGGAAAATTTTACATGAAACAACCTAAAGAATTTATAGAGAATGGAAAGAAAATTTTGGCTTTCAAACTTAGAAAATTCATTTATAACCTTAAATAAGGTTATAGTTAATAATTTTCATAATATCATTACTTCCTTTAGAGTTTAAAAAAAACTACCGATCAATATTTATATTTGAATGTTAGTGAGAGCAAATTTATTGTACTGTTCGTGGATGATATTTCTCATCAGGAATTTTAAAATTATTGATATAAATGAGATAACTTATATTATTGGCATTGAGATATTTAGGAAGATATCTCAAAAATTAGTAGAACTATCTCAAAAAAGATATATTGATCTAGTCTTGAAAAGATTTAATAGCTAACTTTGTTTAGCTAATAATATACTTATTAACATAGGTGAAAATTTTAGTTAAAGCCAGTGTCTTAAGATTAACTTGGAAAAGAATCAAATAAAAATATTCCTTATAAATGTACAATTTGAAGTCTATTATATATTTAAGTATATACCAAATCAAATATCAATTTTATAGTAAGGAATACTAGGTGGATATTAGAGTTACTCATAAATGAAATATTGAAAGGCTACCAATAAAATAATATGATATCTGTAAAAGATGAAATATTATATACTCATTATATCAGTTTAAAATGATAAGATTTTCATATACTGATTTTATAAATTACCTTCATAGTAGGAAATCTAGTTTACTATTTATATTTATATTATGTCAAGGGATAATTTTTAAGAATGCTATAATACAAATTATATTATCAAAAATAGAAGCTGATCTCATAATATGCTTTGAGGCTACTAATCAAGATTTATTACTATAAAAGTTTATCTTGGACTTATTATAGTAAGATTTAATTGCTAAGTTGCTAAAGATACTTTATAACATATTACAGTAATTTTTTTTAATAAAAATAGTAAGTATTTTTAGCAAATCTAGGTATTTTATAGTTAGATAAATAGTTAGAACAATGTTAATTGAAAACTTGAATTATACTATATTGATTACTAATCCATTTGCTAAGGTCTTATAGTTTGAGATTTTAAGAATATACTTTCATGATTGGACTCATGAGTAACCTATAAAACATATCGTGATGTATATTTAAATAAATATTATAATTAATATTTTTATTTATATAATTAAAGTTATTTATTTATATATTTATGTATATATTATGATTGATGTGATGATAGAATTATATGATATATAGATAAGAATTTGATATTGATGACATATAATTGTTATGACTCGTATTACTAATTTGACGAAGTATTATTGTATTTGTTTAACTTATGACTTATTTTATAAAATTCATGATCATATATAAAATATTTAAAAAAGATATTATGAATGTAATCAAAAGATACATAATAATAATAATATTTGATTATTTAATTTTTTCGTAGATTTTGCATGTTCTGGTATAAACTTACCTTGCCATGCTTGTCTCCTATGAGAAGATGCAGAAGGAAAAATAAGGCCCACACCATCACCAAAACCACCGTATCCTCCCAAGGGAACCTCATCATCCTGCCCTCGGGCGCACCGCCCAGGAGAGCCTCTTCCACGCCGCCATTCGCACCCTCTGCACCTCCATTCCCCTCCCATCCGCAACCATCACTTCGTTCCATCTCTTGGGTCTCAGCGTTCCAGCACCTAAGCCCAGCCTTGCATGTCCTGTAAGTCGAGCATGCAAGGAAGACGGCAAATAGGACGACAACGAGCCACTCCGGGAACATGATGTTACAGATGACCCCCAGGCTGACCCCTGCCAGCATACTGGGTTGCGAGAGGAGCGCAATGTCATAATTGATCAAAGGCTTTTTGGCTGCTTCCGGGCCATGGTTACTGAGGATGACGTTGTACAGAACATTGGCTAAGGAACCCCCTGTGACCATGAAAGCCGAGTAAGTGGTGGCTACCTTCAGGTCTAGTCCGGCCACCAGATTGAGGATGGGGAGGAACAAAGAACCGCCACTGACCCCTCCTGCACTCGAAACAGAGGCAGCGATGAAGCAGAGAACACACGAGATGATAGTGTGGTAGCCCAGGGTTGCCTCCCTTCGTATGGACTCCTTCCAGCGATCTCTTAGGTTCAGGAGGAGCTCTATGCTGTGGAGCTGAGACGTGGACTCGGTGGCTCCTGCAACAGAGAGGCGGGATGTGGTGAGGACGGTCAGTGGGAGGAGGAGCAGTACACATTGGAGAAGGAATAGGGAGTCGTTCATGGGGCGGGTCAGGTGGATATGATACTGCTGTGAGTTACGACAGAGAAGAGTTCCTTTCTCGAGTGGATGAGGAGGCGGCCTGTTTCAACACCAAGAATCACAAGAATGCCTCATGGTATAATCCTACGTTTGCAGGAGAATTTAAGAACGTCGGCCACTTTTGTGAAGATAAAGCTCATCTCTCTCTCTCTCTCTCTCTTCGCTTTTTCTGTGTGGCCAAGTCACGCTAGTGTCTCATCCTAGCAGCAACGACGTGGATTCACCGCCAAACCTTGTTGATATTAGAAAAGGGTTGTGTTTGCGTTCCGTTGCTGTCGAAATGTCAGAATAATGCTTTCTTCTGTTTTCTTTTGTCGATCTCTTTGTTGGGTTGGGAAGGGGGCCATGATTCTTCTTTTTTATTTTGGACGCTTCCGTTGATGGGTGGGAATCGTACTCGGTAAAAGTCGCTAGCTATCTACCACAGATGGACACACCCACTACTCGGAGTCTCGATCGCCTTTCCCCCTCCTTGCCCTCTGAAAACGTGAAGCTTTGTTGATTCCATCGGAGGCAGTAGATGCGTGGCCCAGGTTTCGGAGAGGACACTACACCTCTCGTCAGCCAGCCACGCAAATCCAAATCCATACCCATCCGACTTAACTTGGAAGCTCAAAGTTTGGAAACCTAATCCTACTCATTTGGATTGACTGAGCCAACCGGCGTTGCTTAATTTTAGTAATCACGCATCCAAGTGGAGGGCGTCTCCCGTGTTTCCATCGGGCCCACACATACAGAGCCTCCCGCCTATTGATCGGGCCTCCGAGGGCACTGATGGCAGCTCCTGCACCTCATCTCTCTCGTGCCTGTGTGTGTGAATCAATGTTGATGTACACCAGTTTCACAGGATAGCTAAGACCGCGAATCCAAATAGTGGTCTCATGGAAACGCTTTGCAGGGAAAAACAATTGTGTGGGTTCAGGGTCGAACGGAAATTGGTATACCAAGGAAACTACAGTTCACCGTTGATGTCATGCTGAACCAGTGGTTCAATTTAAACGCATGCACTCCCCGCAGCAAGCCACCCTCTGCAGGTACACATAATTAAGTCGTAGACAGTTGAACCTGTTTAGTCCAGCCTCTTCGCTCCTGCGACTCTGGTACTCTCAACACAAGAAGAATGGCATGAGGCAAGAATTAAGTGCCTCGGTGTAGCTCTCATGTTGGCCTTCCCTATATTAGCTAGCAGCTTCAAACTCCTTGGATGCATGTGTGGATGAGTTTTATTTAGCTCTGCTCTTGTTGGCATAAAATTCATATCATGTCTTATCTAATGACTTGAAAGCTTCCAGATGGAATCATACTGATTAATATAACTTAACACATCGTAATATTGGAGCGTAAAACGCTGATCACACTTGATAAAACTGGATCGACGCATCCCTTGTAGCATGTCATTTCTTCCTCTGAAAATATGTAACAAGATGGGCAGTCAATTTAATGTAGCCTATCATGTCTTATCCAATCACTTAATACGCTTCCTATAATTTAGCTAACTACAGTAGACTTTACTCAGCTAACTTGCATGTCATTTCCACCCTGCTCTGCTGTACTCGACCTTTTTTTGATAGCCTTCCAATGGAAGAAAGGGTAATGAAAGTTGGTTTATTTTCTTGGAGAAAAAAAAATCCACATAAATTATTCCTCATGTTGGGAATTACCTCCTGATCTGATGTATTCTGAAATAGGTTCTGCGCTGCATTACGTTATCACAATGAGTTGGAAGCAATAAATATTAGGAAAAGTTACTACAGTTAAATAGTGATGCCTTGAGCGGCGACTTGCATCGTGCTACAAAAGCCTCAGCAATTGGCTGACGATGATGGGAGAGAGAAAGGGGTTGCAAGTTGAGCATGCACACACACCATCTCTGTCCGTACGATAAGGAAAAGGAAGCGATCATGTTGGAAAACAAGAGAACAATTCGGTGGCAAGGTCACTTACCACCCAAGAGACGGAGATCCGAGGAGTGGCAGGCGTTGTACAGGTTGGTTCAATGTACAAGAGAACAATCCGGTGGTGACCGTTGGAGGAGGTTGGAAATATTCAGGCTTGTAAAGAGGGAAAAGAGTCTCACGCTGCTGCTAACAATTGAAAGTTAAAAAAGAGTAAATATTCAAATCGAATATATGTTATCTCAAACTTGGGATCGCACCGATGAGGTCCGTATTGCTTGGAACTTCCACAAAGAAGCATGTCGTCAGTGGCCTTGAAAAGGCCTCCAAATCATTAGGAGCGGGCTATTGAATAGGGACGAATCACATTTAAAGGATTTTAGTGGAAATAACACCTCGCAAGCCCCTGGGAGAGTTGATATCATTCATTCATTCCTTACAATATACATGTTTTTAGTGTGACGTGGTGCTGACGAGTCTTCGCCACTAGAGTAATCGATAGGAGCAGCACTTCCGTTTATCCATCAACATACATACATACATAGGTTTTTCTGACTTGGAGTTTCTTGGCCAACAAATTTTTTCATCCCAAAGTGGTCAATGTTCAAATTAGTGGTCTTATGACTCCCAACTATCAACAAAATAATATGACCAGAGGTTGTCTGGCAAAGGTGGTGCCGAAATTTCCAAGGCAGCAAACCAGTGTGGGAGATTTTCTAATATACTTCCATGCGTCCAAACAGAATACAAAAGGCCCCGAAGGCTCGTTGTCGACCCCTAGCGACGTCCTTCCCCTGCGACGCACACTTGTATGCTTAGAATTATACGCTTGACGTGCATGACTGATATCAAGGTTCATCATTGGTTCTCTCTCTCTTGGTCTTTTTCCTTTCCTCTTAATTTTTCTTTAACAATCGTAGGTTCCTTCTCTGCCATAGTTCAAATGATGGTATTAAGACCCCCTGACATTTCTCTTTATTCCTTTCGTACACAAACTCATGAAAACAATAAATGCATCATTCATTCATGTTCCAGAATCGTATCGACAGATCCCCAAAATCTTTCCTAGACGAGGAAAAAGGAGGCTTGCAGGACTGACTATTACACTTGCTTGGCTTCCTACATCAGCTTGCAAGTCTCTGAGAGCATCAAACAAATTTTACCCTTCCTCATGCTCGATTCCTTGCAGTCATTGCAGTGATCGTTTCGCCAGGTCCATCCCCGTTAAGCTCTGATGTTACAAGCTCTGATTAACTTGTCCGACAAATTCAGGTACTTGGCCCACAGAGGCCTGATTTCTGGGAATGCTATGTCCAACCAAGGCTTAGCTCTGCCGTTGAAATGAATCACAGCTGCTTTCTCTGCATCCTCCACCGTAGTATTTTCTTGGTAGCCAAGACCCAACATGTGCCAGTAAGGATCAATGACTTGGACATGACCATGGAAGGCTATTAAGCCTGGAGGTAGAGTCCCCAACTGCCAAAGACTCAAATCTGATTCCAAGTTCTATGTGGGATGAAGAGGAAGAGAAAACAGGGTAAGGGATGAGGCCAAGACAAGAAATAACAAAAAATTAACTCACAGCAGCAACTGCTGGATGCTTTGACAACTTGTAAACGTACCTTCTGTAGCCAGTGGTAGTAAGTAACACTGATGTTGGTCTTCCTCCACGCCTCTAGATCAAAGACATTCATGCCATATGCCCAAGCACACTCATCCGGTTGGAAATTTTTAGATATTAGCGGATGAGAGAAGTTCAAATAGTGCTTCAATCTCTTTGACATCACAAATTTATCCGCGCCCCTGCATGTCTCCACCGCGCCATTTACTTTGCCTTGTAGATCAATGTCCCATAATGGCGACAGATCAGCTTGGACGACGACGTCATCATCGAGAAACACGACCTTGTTAAGGCTAGGAAACAACTGCAGTATGCCGGGATTGCCAATCGTCAAAGGTTGTTCCATCTCGGGCAGAACTCAGCATGAGAAGCATGCAATATAATATGTAATGACACCTCATCTCAGACTCAAAACTCTGCTAAAGCTCACCTCTGGCAGATGGATTCTTATATGGTTCATGACAGAGTGATACTTGGGGCTCAAAGCCTGCAGCTTGGCCGCCACGATGATGGGCTTCTCGCTAACGTTTGCGACGATCGCCGAGGATCCTCCCCGGAAGTGCGACCGCGCAGCCCGGTCCTTCTCCATGGCCTCCATCACCGGGACCCTCCCCCTGGTGAACCAGTCGAAGTGGTGCAGCGCCTTCACCTCCACGACCGCCGGGGCCAGCGGGTGCAGCGAGAACCAGGCCTGCATGGGCGCGTATGTCTTGCGGTCCGTGATCACGTGCAGCACCACCGAGCCCGGCCGGAGGGCGTTGGCCACGAGGGAGGCGGCCACCACCGCGGCGGCGAGCACGTTGTCGGAGGCTAGGACGAAGTGGTACAGCTCGGGGTCCACCAGGGCAGGGACCCGCTCCGGGGCCGGCAGCTGGTGGCGGGCCCGGACGTTGGTGGAGTGCTCCTGGGCCAGCCGGAGGGCCAGGCAATGGAGCGGCTTTGGGATGCTGCTGGACGCCACGTGGCGGTACAGGTACTCCTGTATCTTGGCCACCCTCGTCTTTTGGTCCAGCAGCGAAACCTGCAGGCAACGGTCAATGGTGGCGGTCAACACTCCCAAGTCCCAAACATTGCTCTTCGGCAAGCAGCACCCACCATTGCTCTGAGCCGCAAGGCAAACGTTTTGGCATCGGTTCTGTCGCTCTTCATCTCTGCAATAAATTCCTCCAACGTCTGCGGCACATCCGACCCAGCAGCCGTCGGGTCGTCCGTCTCGGCTCCTTCCAACACTCGATATATCTCCTCTGGAACAGTCTGCGAGACCATGTGGTTGTCAATTTTTTGTTTTTATTTTAGGAGCAGTCAGGTTCTTTGTCTATTTATTTGTTTATTGTCGGATGCTTGAAATCAAAGCTAAGTTCGTTTCAAGGCAACTGAAGCGTACCACTGAGGCTGAGTCCGGCCGCCTCCACATTCTTGGACCCAATCTCTTGCCTATGCATCCTGAGACAGCCAACAATCAGAGTACATGGACAAGTATTCTAACGGAGATAACACGAGAAAAAATTAGCTACTTTTTTCTTTTTCTCTTCTTCTTCTTTTTGCATAGGTGGAAAGAAGGCTAAAGTAAATCCGGAATCCGGGCGACACTTGAAACAGTTCATCATTCGCTTTATACTACCGCATCGATTTATAACTCCAAAGATACCGAACCAGCCTTTTCACCTGCCGTGTCCTCTTCACCCCCACCGTGCTCCACAGGGGAAACGAGGAGCCTAATCTAATCACGGTACTTGCTTTTTTTTTTTGCCTTGGTTCTCCTTTTGGTCCAACGAACGTCTTTCAGATTGGATGCATGCTTATGACAGGGCAGCTACCTTGTGCGGTAAATCCTGATCTTTAGTTGGTGGTGTGAATCACAGGTCCCCATCTGCCGCCTGTCAACTGCTCTGAAAGTTGGACATGAACAAATTGATTTTTTTTTTATTTTATTTTTACTGCCTTTGATTAGCACACATTCTAACTTTTTAGGAATATAAGCTAAACATGTTCATTATATTCCTACGGATTAATTTGCCGGAGTATGAAGATCATTACACCAACATTTCAACTCTCCAAGCTCATTACTCCATCGAGTTATCTAAGTTTGTTCAGTAATATGGTTTAACTGATCTTATAATATATCTTATTCCTTTTACTATTTCTTTTTTCTCATTTCACCAACTGCATATGGTAAAGAAGTAAATAAATAGCTGAGAACATCATCTTTAGGTCGGTCATCCAGCAATGCGCAATGCAATTTGGCTGTTGCATTTTGAGGTGGTCATTCGTTGTTTCCTATGCGCCTCTCACATAACCAAGGCACTGGCACCGACGATATGCACAGCCAATTATATGGCTTAATGATGACAAGTATATAACAAAAGCATAATAATAGGAACTTCAAGATGAAAGATTTGAGGGCTTATCTAGACAATGACAAGAGCCAATTATAGAGCATAATGACGACAAGTATATGACACAAGTATAATAATAGGAACTTCAATGAAGATGAAAGGTTTAAGGGCTTATGTAGCCAATGACAAGAAACTTTTACGACTCACTGGAGCGTCATTACGAAAGGACCCATACGTGATATATATCCAGCCATGTCAAAGAGAAGAAAAAAAAAACACACTACATTACTTACCAGCTCATTGTAATACGTAAGGCAGAGAATTAAGAAAGAAGAGATGAGAGGAGCATCATCAGCAAGATCAATGACGCTACCTAAAGAAGAGCACTGGGTCTCTCCCTCGATGGTATCCATTGCCGTCAAGACAAAGATGAACCTGAGCAAGAACGTCATGAAGAGAAGGGAGTAGATGACCATCTTGTATGAAAGCCTCCTGGATGTAACCTTAACTTTGATGAATTCCCTCACCCCCTTCCCCGGGAACACCGTGACGTGCCTCATGCTGGGCGATATGTGGAGCTGCATAGTAACTCCAAAATAAAATGAAATCTGGAACCGATCGGTCGATCACCAAATGCTGGGCTGGTTCCTCTGGGGACAACCAAGAGTCGTATCGAGAGAGCGCGGTAGAAGAAGAGACGTTCCCCGGGACTGTAATAGGAGACCAGACCAGACCAGTTCTGGTGTCAAGGTTGCTATCCACCACCTACCATCGCTTAGCATTTGGGCTATTGATCCTGCCTTTGTAGTGTGCAAAGAACCCGTAATGGGGGAGTTGTTGGAGAAAGGGACGGAGGTTGAGGGCGCGAGCGGCCATGAAGAGTAGTTTGGTGGGGTTGTTTTACGTATGAAACTTGTTGCTATTCTCTGACGACCAAATTATTAGTTTATTTATTAATTTACTTGCTTTCCAAGCATAGGAGGCAGAATAGATGAGAAGCTGCTGTCCATGGTTTTGATAATGTGTCATTCTTGCTTCCTTTTAACTTCAAATAAAGGAGGGGAAATTAAGTAACCAAAGCAGAGATCCTTGAGAACAGACGGGGACCGTCCAACCATAGGTTTTTTTTCTTCTTTCTTTTTCCTTCAACAACCCCACTCTGGTTTGACTTAATTTTATCAGTGCAATCCCCCGAGGTGAATTGTTGTCGTAAATGCCAAAAATATAGTAGCCAGCGATTAGAGATTTAATGGATATATCCCTCCCGAGTGACAGACAGATGAGCCCCCGAAAAGTTGCAACAGTTTAGGATAGCCTCGATAAGGGCCAGCAGCTGCTTGGATTCATCCCACTTAGCAACTTAACCATCTTCGTTTTGTCTTGTCTCAATATAATTCGGAATTGCCAGTTTCTTGCTAACTTGTTGACCCACTAAATTCATAAACAAATAATAATAATAATAATAATAATAATAATAATAATAATAATCCAAAGAAACATGATTTCCTCGGTATCCAACATTGATCACAACATTAGCTGCTATATATTATAAATGGTAGACAAGAAAGTAAAAGGGAAAGAAACCGTACATATAGCATTATTACAACAGTAAGTATATCGAGCCTTAGCGAGCATACAAGTTCTAGGTAACGACACAAGTTCCATGTCTGGTCGTCGCATGGAAGACCTGCCTGCTCTTTCAGGTGAAGTTGTCTGACGATCCGCCGATGCTAAACGAACATAAGCAAATGGCATACGCTAGTCCGAGCAAAACTCGGAGCTCACTACGGATATTATTCGAAGAGGACTTGAAATGATATGATGTAATTAACGGGCTTTTTCTCTGCGGAGAAATTGGAGACCTGCATGATGCAGCATGTTGGTCGCAAATAAATTTGACGCAGCAACTCGATCACGCACTAGAAGAAGATCACCTACGTACGTTCGTAGCCAACTGTAATCCCACACAAATACGAGGGGTATCCCAAATGAATTTGCCAACCGCTAGCTCGCATCAGAATGCAGCAGCGTAGCTCCAACCCAGGCATAAGATTTTCATGGTCATGCAGGCTTGAAGTATAATTATTAGTAACAAAACAAACAAGCGCAAACGTACGCTTCGAAAAGCAACACAGAACCGAGGGCATCGGCAGCACTGATGAGCCGAGCCCGACGCCTCCATGACTCGGCCTTGGTCTCGTTACAGACAACACTGGGATCGAGGACAGGCCGAGTGCACTCATCTAGGTCAGGTCAAACTGCCGAAAGCTACCCCTTATCAAGAATAAGTGTAGCGCGAGATCGAAGTCAATATGACACTGATTCGTTGGGCATGCACTATGGACCACTATGTTCCATGCCAAAGGAGATGCGATCGGGTGTATCGACTATCGGGGAACATGCATGCAACGAGCCCATTAAACATTTATATTTATCTTCTGTTTACTATGGTAGTCTGGTATCAAAGAAGCTAAAGATAACCATGCAACGGTACAGATCTGCATTGGAGGCATAAAAGAGCCCAATAGACATTTGGTACGTATTATGGATTGCTTCACTTCGTAAAAAGGACCTCATCTCAAAGCTTCGCGTTGGAGCCGCTCATCGCTTTCCCCAGAACAGGCGGATACTGACCGAGTCTTGCGACGCACGCTTCGTGTGTCGTGATGTCCACAACCGTCAATAATTTTCTGTTAATTTGTCAATTCTGGAAAGCCCGCAAAAGTTGCAATCATCTTCGTGATTGAGATTCCACATGATTTGTCCATTCGAGTTGGGTCGGAGTTTGTCGCGGTGTTCGGTTGAGCCACCCACCTCCCGAACAATCATATTCCACCCCCCTCCCCGCAACGCACTTTTTATTTTCCTGGACCCGATCCCGATTTAATGCTATTATGACGTTTGAATTTCTAAGGATATGTCAATTGTGAAATCTAACATGTCGCTTCGACATGCATGATGTAAATAATTCTTTATCGGCTTACATTTGTATTGATTCTACAGCAACTACATTTGTATTTTGTATTGATTCGATAACCCCATCCTCATCGGCCTCCCGTCTCATCCTTATGATTGCGATGGAGTCTATAGATCCAAAACATAATATTTTATAATTATTTTATTTATTTATTTGTCACACATCATGATTTTATAAAAATATAATAACAATGATGATAAAAAAGAAGGAGACGAATGAGACGAGATTCTAATGAAGTCGCAAACAATTCCTCGATTTTCTTATTCGTTTTATGTATTAACATAAAATCTGTTATATGTAATACAGAAATAATCTTTTATGTTATGATTAAAATTAAATAATATTAAATTAATTTTACGATACATATCTTTTGATATCATCTGAAAATGATCTCTAGAAGATCATTTTTAATTTGTAAGAAAAATTAATTTTCTTGTTCATCCATCAACTAAGTTCTTTATGAGATTCGTAATATATCTCAATTCAATTCATAGATGTTCCGTTTATTTATAAATGAGAATAAAAAATCTAAAATAAATTATTAAGAGAGTATTTTTTTATAAAAAAAATTATTATAATATAAACTTCGGTTTCCGAAGATGCGCAGCCAAAAGGGCTTGGGCTGGTCGCCAAAGCAAGTCCGAAGAAACAGCCGTGGGTCATGATATGCAAGACATTGCAAGTTCTTCGAGGACCCAAAGTTGTAATTTTGTTTCCTTTTTTTCCCCCTTCGTCTCTTGGGGGTTCTCGGTGGATCTTGGGAGTTGGGACTGAGGGATGAGGAACGATGTGCATATGCATCAGGAGGATGGTGGGTCGAAGAACGGCCGGAGCGGCGGCAACGGGTTCTTCTCGGTCCGTTCGCTCTCGAACTGCGTGAGGATTGTGTCCTCCGGCGCGTCCAACGTCGCGTCTACCGTGCGTTAGGCGGGGGTGTCCTCAGTCTCCGATCGCCGTGATGATGCAGGCCGCGATGAGGTACTTCTTGGGCGCATCTCGTTTTAATAATTCGAGATTGTATTTTGCTTTTGTTCGGCTGGGGAATTAGTTGATTGTGGGATTCTTTGAACGCATGGAACACCGCTAGTTAATTATTAAATACCAGAAATAGGGAGTAATTTGATTGCATGCTTTCCTCTGCTATGCAAAATTGTCGGAGCAGGAAGTAATATGGTAACTTGCCGGACCTATTTTCTGGCTTACATAAGTTTCCTATTGCATCCTTGTGAAGCCAACTGCTTGTTTTATTTCGGTGGTGCGAAACATACCACGCTTCGGACTCAATTATCTTTTCCATTGTTTGGTATTTCAGCTGAATTTTCCAGCATTTAAGTTTCCTCTTGGCACTCTCTCTCTCTCTCTCTAGTGCTTTTTATAATGAAGTCTAAAGAGAACACCCCTTGGTCGCATGTGCATGAAGTAGGAATACATGAACGCCATTATTCCTGGTGCCTTTCGGAAATGCTTTATCAGTCTGCCAAAAAACAAAGATGATCACATGCATATGTAAGCCATCTAGTCTCGTTTGCAGTGGGTATTAGCTTGCATGTGATATTGAGTTTATGTTAATCTTCCATATCATCAGTTGTGATTAGTATAATTATGATCAGCAACATAAATTCCAGATGACATCTATTTTCATCTTGAAAATATGGAATTTTGTAATCCTTCAATCGATTCTCATGATTTTTGTTCGTCATTGTGTGTGGTTTTGGTTATGTATAGTCTTGGTAGCACTAATTGGTTTTACTTTTCTGGGAATGTGCATCTTCATACAGCATGCTTGTGCTGTGCAAAATTTCATCTGAATGCAATTGAGATTAAGCAGTTTGTGTGAGCAACATGATCTGCTAAATTTCTTTAACATAAAAATAAGATTTTCTTTCAACAAAGCAAAATAATATTACTCATTGAAGATAGCTAGAAATATATTAAGAGCAATGAATTAGGCCAATCATGTGCACTGGGGTAATTCCAGGATGAGCTAGTCAACGCAAACTTGAATATATCTACTTGGAAGTATATTACTTGTGGTTCTAAATCTTTCATAAAAAACAGTAGAAACTTATACTATTTTGCACATAATGATTCATTTTGATGTTTTTTGTTGTTATTGACATATCCCAGATTTATAAAAAGAATAATAAAATCAGTATTTTATTATCCATAATTTACATAATAAACTTTTTTCGTTTTTTTTCCTTCATCCTTGAATTCAAATCCTTATTTTTATAATAGTAAATGTTCTATTAACTAGAAAAAGGATGTCATCTTCTTGGTAGGGTCACAAGTATCTTCTATCCAAGTTTAAGATCTATTACAAAATAGTATATTACTCTGAATATATATAAGATAAAAACATATCAGCAACCACACATGCTGGTAGTAACCTCGAAAAAATCATAAAAATAATCTTCAACGTTCGTGTAATATAAATAAATATCAATAATTCAATAAGAAATGATAATATATCGATTCGTTATAAAACTTATGCATCAGAAAAATGATAATAATTTCTTACATAATAAATAAAATCATGCATCAGCCACATGCAACACATGCATAATAACTTGATAACAAAGACGTACATCACACCCGATGGTATGCTCTCCAACAGCGGATGGAGAGACATATTCCACGGGATGGATTCCTCCTAACAGCGGATGGAGATAATCCATATCGTACTCCCAATAGCGAATGGAGTGGTATCCCTCACCCGCCCAAGTGGGGACACATTTCTCCCAACAGCGGATGGAGGAACCGTCTAACCATCACGTCTGATATCCCGCTAATCCTCGAAGGTAATCGTCATACCTGGCATAGATACATAATCATTCATTTTCACTTATCCATTCACTCACGTATGCATCAAGAAAACAATATGATTAAATATTATGAGAAACCATACTTGATGTAAATATGCTAGACTATGTTCATTAGTGGCTCTGCACTGTGATGGGCTCACAGCTTCTTTCACAGATTGCACTTCCAATGTGAACTACTAGCCTAGTCATATCTACTACATAATAATAATCATATCAATATCATAAACTTAAGAAAGTAGAAAACCAATAATCATTTTCAAATGACATCTTCAGATAAAACCTTTAAATTCATCAAATCATAAATACATGAAACATAAATATCTCAATAGTCCTCAATCAACCAAAACCCTAATTGGAATAGTTCAATTGACTTAAACCAAACTCAATTTGATTATGATCTAACGAAATCAACCTCAAATCCTTATAGAATCGATCTGGAATCACCCTAGACTGGTCTAATTTAGATTTGATTGATCTCGATTAAGTTAAATAGGTTTGAACTAGTCAAGTTAGTTTGGAATCACGCTAAACCAGCTTTAACCAATCAAACTTATTTGATTTAGTCAATTAACGAGCTCAAACTAATAGAGAGAGGAATTGGACTATGTTGTATAGTGCTAACCCAAACCGAACCAACCCACCTGAGTCTTAGACGAGTCATATACGCTGCATATGCCTGTTCCAAGTAATAGGTTGAGTTGAGGTACAACGGGCTATATAAAAGGAGCGACAATATGTCTATTGCCAATCGCATAGCTAGGTAGGCCTAACTTTATGGACTAGGCTAAGCCTCACTTATAAGTTGGGCTAAGCCTTACCATTGAACTAGGTCATGCTTGACTCGCGAGTTGGTCGTACCTAGACACATGAGTTGGGGTCGTATTTGACCATATGGATTGGGTTATACCTAGCCGCATAAGCTAGCCCATGCCTGGCCATATGGTTGTGTCGTACCTTACTATATGGGTTGGGTCATACATGGCGACATGGACTGGATCGTACCTAGCCACATGAGCTGACCCATGTCTGGCCACATGGTTGGGTCGTACCTTACTACATGGGCTGGGTCATATATGGCCACGTGGACTGAATCGTACCTAGCCACATAGATTAGGTCATGCCTGACCACATGGGTTGGGTTGTACATTGCCATATGGGCTAGCTCATACCCGACCACATAGGTTAGGTCATGCCGAGTCACATGGGCTAGGTTGTACTTAGCCACATGAGTTAAGTCGTACATGAACACATGGGCTGAATTGATCCGGTTTAACAGATCAACTTGACTCAAATCAGACCCCAATTAGACTCCTTTTATCAAATTAGATTTCGATATCTAAAATTATTAAAGAATAATTCAATTCCATTAATTAAAAATTTTAATTCATGATCTTAAATTTAAAACTAATTATATTATAGAAATTCACACATAATTCTTGAAACATAGATAAATCTAATTAAATAAATTAAAATTATTATGCTAGTCCAAAAATAAAAATTTTAATAATTAAATTAATATTAAAATTCACTTAAGCTTAAGAGATCAATATAAAACAAATAATCATTCTAACATCACAAATCAATTATCATTATTTACTAATCATGAAATTTCGAAATTAAAATATCATTATGTATCATAAAATTATAACCGTCTTAACATCAAGATTTCAAAACAAATATCAAAGTTAAAAGAAATGATTCTATTTCTCCTTGGTTATTCTTTCCTCAATATCATCTCCTCGGGAAGTTCCCTTCTTAATCCTCGTATTGTTAGGCTCGGTGAGGAATGAGGAAGGAGTAGTCCCATTTATATAGGAGAAGATGAGATCTCTCCGAAAGGCAAGTAATAATTTAATTTAATTTTTAATTTAATTTTATTTTATTTTCACACACAAAGAAAGAAGTACAATATTCATTTCTTATAGTTCACGCACAAAAATGGAATGTAAACTATTTACTTCCTAAAAATCAAATCATTCATTAGGAAATAAATCAATTAATAATTTGATTGATTAGTAGAATTCCTAACTTATCCACATGATTAAGGAAACCAAATTTAATCATTTTTTTAATTATAGTACACAAACATAAAAGTTAATAATAAAGTAATACATCATTTATACTTTTATAGTAATTAATTTATGTTCAGGAGGAAATTATCAGTGATTACAGTTATTTTATTTTGGAAGACCTTGATGTTGTGGTCAGATTAAATTCAAGATCACTTACAACTGGTTCAAATGGAGAACTCCTGAAGATCTCAGATATTTGCATATTCTTCTTAGAATGAATTTGTACTGTGCAGTAGTTTCTTTTCTTTTCTTTTTTTACTTGCAACACTTAATTTGTCAAAGGTAGATGGAACTGCTATCCATAGTTTCGAATCCACATTTTCTATTAAAATAATATTTACTTCCTGACCATAAACCCATGAAAATATAAGTAGAAACGATCTGCAAATTGTGAAGCAAAACTTTCGAGAAATTAATGAAGATGTGAGATGATACAAAAAGAAAAACTTTTTTTTGTAGTATAAGATCAAACATATTCTTATTAGTATCAGGGCCTACTAAGTCCCTCCACAATTGATACCTTATCCTTTTCTCTTATTGGTATCAGCTCTTTTAGGATTCATTATAATTCACAAGTATTCTCAAGTCTCTGACATATAGTTGCCCCTTGATTATAGATAACTTGAACATCCTTCAGGTATCATGCTCTATTGTGCATGATTGAAGCACCAGTGATAAGCTGGCAATTCAATATTTGACAATGATGGCACCATAGATTCACTACACATCAATTCATAGCACCATGATGGACATCTCATACCTTGAGGCATCAATGTGCTACTATGAGACAATAACTTCTATTTCATCAATCTATGTACCAAATGTCTTGCTTGGTTCCATGTAACAAAAGGAAGTCAACAGATGCTGGATGCTCTTATTGGATTTTCTTTGTTTATATTGTTGTCGTATCTTCTAAATTTGAGCAATTTGAGATTCAAGAAGTGATAAGAGCAACATTAATTTATAAAGATTTAAATATCTATTAAAGGTTGTTTACTATCACTTTGTGTTTTTGGTCAAATTTTAAGTTATCATCCACTGCTCTATGAAATATGTGGTGTATATTACCTAACATTGATATGGAGTTATCATCCACTCAACCTAGCTAAGGCCTTCCCCGACAGTTGAAGTCCGTTGCACTAAGGACAAATTGTTAATGTTCGGGTTTTTATGTTTAGTCATCTTTTGTAACTTATTAAATGCATATTCTGTTCTGGATGTTGGAATGTCAAATCTGCAGTTCTAGTTCATTGTCTTTGTAATTAATAATTGGTGTTGGTAAAAGGTGCACTGGGCTGGGTTCAACAAATTGGAATTGGAAGGTGGTCTTCCTCGGCAAGTTCTTTTGTTGGGTAACAGATATGGCTTCCAGGTTTGGGACGTTGAGCTGTCAGATGATGTAAGACAGCTAGTATCAAGACATGATGGGCCTGTTTCCTTTCTTCAAATGCAAAAGAAGCTCATTCCATCAAAGAAACCTGAAGATGAGTTCCCAGACGTTCACCAATTGCTGGTTGTTGTTGGGGATGGTTCAGTTACCTTGAATGGCAACAATCCTGATGGGTGCGTCTCTCCTTATAATGGATCCATGGATCTGGGAAGTGACAATCTGCTTCCTACTTATCTCCAGTTTTATTCTTCAAGGACCCATGATTATGTGCATGTCCTGAAGTGCAGGGCAGCTGTTTTTTCTGTCAGATGCAGTCCTCGAGTTATTGTGGTTTCTCGAGCTACCCATGTAGGTACCATTTTGTTTTTACCTTAGACAAGGTTTAGCTGCATTGATACAGCATTAACAAAGAGCAACTCATGGTGCAGATACATTGTTTAGATTCTGCAAACTCGGAGAGAGTATGTATGGTTCTTACCCTATAGTTTCAGCTTGTCCTGGTTCTGGTGGCATAGGCTATGTAGCACTGGCAATTGGTACAAGGTGGCTGGCCTATACTGGTAACCCTGTTGCAGTTTCATATGCTGATCATGTTAACCCTCAAAACATGACTCTTGTGACAGGCATGTCAGTGCCACGTTCTAGTTTGGTAGCGACCTTTGCAAAGGGATCAAGGAAGCAACTTGTGGCTGGTTTAGTGACACTCGGAGACATGGGATATAAGAAACTCTCCAAGTATTACACAGAATTCTAATGGATAATGATGGTTTCCGAAAGCATGGGAATTCCAGCTTAAAAATCAATGGTACTACGAATGGGCAACAATCTGATACGGAAAATGCTGGCATGGTATGAAACTCTACTCAGGGTTCAGTTTTTCTTTATGTGTGCAATAATTGATTTTTTTCTCTGAAGTCTACTGTCTCTACCCAATTTCAAGTTTGGCAAATGATTGATGTGGAATATGTTTTCTTTTTAATAAGCACCCGTTTAGGTTGATAACTCTCTAAAGTTGATTGTTTTTCTTTGAAATTGATAGGTCATAGTTCGAGATATTGTTTCTAAATCAGTAATAGTACAGGTCAGGGCACATTCAAGTCCTATTTCTGTTTTATGCTTCAACCCTAGTGGAATGTTATTGGTGACTGCTTCTATTCATGGTCACAACATCAACGTTTTTGGTATCGTGGCCTCTCTACTTGGAGTTTCTTCAGGGTCCAAAAGAAAAGGGACTTGTGTTCATCTTACAAGTTGCAGTCGTGGCATCACGAATGCGGTAATCATTATTGCAGATCTTTTTGTGTTTCTCTTAATTTTTGTCTTCTTGACAAATAGCTAGGTGATATCCTTTGTCTTGTATGTTATAGGTTATACAGGACATCGATGGATATAGTAATATCGGTCATAACAACGCAGGTTGATGTGCGCTGCGTTTGATCGATCCCGTGGTCCTCTCTTCTTTTTTGTTTTGAAATTGTTGTTGATTGGATGGCGGGTGAAGCCTACTCGAGGACAGCAATTAGAAGTAGCCATGGTTATTGATCGAGCGAGTCTCCGGAGCTTGGATTTCCTAATCTCTGCCGAAGCATCCGTTTGGGTGGTTGTGTTTTTATTGCATGGTCGTCGGATTGTTGATAAAGCTCTTCAATCTCTTGGATAAGAGTAATCAAGTTAAGAGATGAGGGGTTGGAGTTAGAACCAGCGACTTCCCCATCTTGTTCTGATTCCTTGTTCGTAAGCGTGACTCACCACCTCTACTTTGTAAAGGCAATCTCCCTCGGTTACCTGTGTCTTCTAAAAGAGCTACATCAACCATCTGACTTGACTACAGAGACAATTGCTCAAAAAATAATTTACATTATCTCATGGTTTGGTTGCAGTGGCCGACCTTTGGGGCGATGATGATCTCCAGGCAGAAGGCAGGTGCGCTGGGGAGGCCCGATGCACTAGACGGCACCATCGGGGCTGAAGCGAGGCCTAGCGGTGGTTGTCGCATTCTTCAATTATTGTGTGTCTTCCCAACTCGATTTATCGTGGTATATGTTCTCAAACAAAGATCGGTAATCATCTTAGTGCAAATTTCGCAAGTAAGTTTTTTTCTTTCACACAATATTATTTTTTATTTATTATTATAAATTTTTTTTTTCTGAAAGATAGATTATCCTTAGATTTTCTCTCTATCTCTATTCTATCATCGATTTAGTTGGAATTGCCTAAGTCGTAAGATACTCTTATGTTATGTATTCATAAAAGGTCAGTCTAATTACAACATCGATCAAGTCTCGAATGACCTGTAAAATAATAAATTGATTAGCCTCGAAAATGAACAATGAACATATTTCAATGTCTCATAAAGAATATAACTTTATAAATAATTATGTAAATATTTGGTGTGTAAGAGATAAAAAAACATAGGAAGAAAGCAAGGACTTTAGAAGGTAAATAAAAAGTCATAAGTCCACAAATGATTACTCATTATGTGTCGAGCTCGTTAATAAATTCTCGTAACTGTTACATGTAAACTTGGGAATCCAATCAAAACCCTACAGTACCCCAAATCCCCATCTAGCCTTGTGCTACTCGAGTGGTTTTGGTTTTGGGATAATAAGATGGCTAATATTTTGTGGAACAAGTCATAACATATGAAAATTAAGTCATTCTAAAATAATTTTGCTCATTCTAGTGAGCGGTCAAGCTTTGATGATTGCTTCTTCATATTGTAGAGCGTCTTTAAGTTCTTAACGAGTTTTTGTTCATGTAAGTTTTTGCCACTTCATTAAGTACTTGACATATTCTGCTTTATTAGGTAGCTTTGTTTTACGGTCTATTAAAATAACTTTAATTCGCTTTTCGTAGGTAGCTTTGGTAGGGGCAATTGAGTTGGAATACTTTGATAAGTATTTTATAGATTTAAGTGGTAGGCTTTCAAGTTGCTTGCGTGGAAGACATTATGAATTTTGAGTCACGTTAATAGCTACAACTTGTAGTAGATATTTGTCTACTCTAATGATAATTAGGATTGGTCGTTCAGAACTTACATACCATTCTTTTATACACTTTATACCTAAAGAACTTGAGTGATGCTGATTGGAGCTTCACTAGCATCAAGTCGTCAACTTTAAACTCTTGTGATCGTCTCTCTACCAACTTCTTCATCTTTTTTATTACCTTCTCCAAGAAAGCTTAGGCAATATATGTGTTTTGATGCTATTCATTTGTAAAGTGATATGTTGATATGCTACTCTTGGTATAATCAATCACTAAGGTATAAGGAGTTGGCAATTATTGTCCTGTAATAATTTTGAAGGAGCTCTTATTAGATGCAGAGTTCCATTGTAAGTTATAGGGGAATTGAGCTATATCAAACAACTTCACCCAATCTTATTGGTTGGCACTCACGTAGTACCTAAGATATTGCTCAAAGAGCGAATTTATTCTTTTAGTTTGACCATCCGTTTAAGGGTAGAGGCCTATGGAGAAGTATAATTTAGATCCCAACAATTTGAATAACTCGGTCTAAAATCATCCTAAAAATAGTGCGCTTCTCGATCACTAATGATATTATGTGGGACTCTCTAATATCTCACCAGATTCTTTATCATCAACTTGGTCGTCTCCTCCGCTGAGTAGTGTAAGGGTGCATCAATAAATCTTTTATACTTTGAAAATTGATCAACCACCATAAGTATTGATCCAAGTTCCCCAAACACTAGCAAGCTTGATATGAAATCAAAGGAAATACTCTCTCATGACCTTTCAAGTATGGGCAATGGCTCCAAAAGTCTCATCGGTTTTCGCTACTCTACCTTATCTTGTTAGCAAGTAAGGTACATTTGTACATATTTCTTCACATCAATCCTTATCTTTGGTCAATAAAAGACCCTCTCCATGAGAGCTAATGTTCGGTGAATACTCTAATGTCCTACATAAAGAAAATTATAACTCTCTCTCAAGAGTCCATGCCTCAAATAGTTTGCTAGAGAAATATAAACTATATTCCCTTTTGTATGGATGAGTCCCTCCTAGACTTGAAATTGTCGTGTCTTGCCTTTTTTGATTAGTTACATCATGGTTATTGCTTTAGGATCGCCGTATAGTCTATCCCTGATCCTGGAAAAGAAGTTGAAGTGTAGCTAACTTGCTTAGCCTCTACCTTCCAATTGTATGACATTCAGCTCCATCTTCCTACTCAATGCATCGACTATGATATTTGCTCTTCTGAACGTGTACTCGAATGTCATATCAAATTTAGTTGGGAAATCCTACCATCGTGCTTACTTTGAGGAGAGCTTTTTTTTAGTTTGAAAGTAACTCAATGTGATATTATCTATCCTTAGCATAAATCATGTTCTGAGAAGGTAGTAATGTCATACTCGTAGATAGTAGACCATCGTCATCTCCTTCTCATGCACCAGATACCGCCACTTGGTCTCGTTGAGCTTATGGCTTTTGTAGGTTATTGGATGACCTTTTTTTATAAGTATTTCTCAAATAGCTATTGGAAAACACTAGGGAGCATCACATGCACAACAGAAAATAAAAATAAAAATTAGTTTTCCAAAACAATCGTGCAAAAATCGAGAGCGTAAAACTCATGAAACTAAAAAGTACATAAAGGTGTGAGATGTTCTCACATAGGGGAACTCATATATCTTCTAAGATTGTAGATCCTAGTCCGTGGATAAAGGAGCTCTCGCAAACTCTTTTCTAGTGGTAATCCACATGATGAACGTAACAACAACACGTCTTATGCAACATGTTCTTTTATCGTGATCGTGCACCACCACGCAACAACACACAATGAGGGGTCGATCCCTCTTGTTGTCCTCTCGCACTAGGGAGGGGGCAGTCAGCTAGAGAAATAAGAAGGGAAGAGATGAGGAAGGTGGTGACAATAGGGGTCTAGCCTATAATCCTTTTAGTCTCAACTCTTATTTATAGAGAACCTCCTTTAACTAACCATAATGGATCTTTTTTATTATGTATTGGATCTTCATCCAATTACCTCTATCTTAATGGATATTGGATCTCTATCAAATTATATGTCTTAATAGATATTGGATCTCATCTAATAACCATTCTAAGTTCTATTAAGTCTCTCCCAAGAATCCATTGAGTTTCTCCCATATCTGATTCTTTATTTATTGCATTGTCTATCACATGTGTATGATCCTCTAGGCCCAATACCGAGCTGGTCATGAATTGCACCTGTCAGAACTCCTTTTGACTCAGTGAATTATTATCCTCATAATAATTCACTCAATTCATCAACTATGAACATACTAGGCCACTATACCATAGTCCCCAAATAGTACAAGGGGATCTAATCCATTGGACATGTCTGCCCTCAGTTATCATGTATCTATAATTTCTCATTCATTTAATATCCTAGAGATCGTATACGGAGCATGGTGCTATCAGGCTCACATGGAATCCATTCGAGTCTCACTCTAATCAGATTCTCTAGGAGAACTCATTCTCTCTCTATTTGGATCTCATGCTTATCGAATTCATCATTATCCGATTGACCTTGGCCAAGGATTTGCCTGAGTGAGAACATACGAGATATTCCTCTCATAATACCGAGAGTGAAACATCCTTTATTGACACTCAATTTCCTTCGTAAGGTTGCCTGTCGTTTCTAATGATCGTTTATACTAGATCTGAATTTTTCAAACCTATAATTCTGATATCAAAGAACGAAGTACTTAAATAAGACATCTTTGGTGTCTCAAGTCAAAGGATCAAATATATAATTGGAACTATGGAATCATTGTCTAACTATGAGATATCATTAATCATCTAGCATTTCGTAAACAGATCATTTAGTAAACTCATTCTCCAATAAGCACCTACATTACATCTCTATTATCCCCATACAAGCAATTATGAGACCAGTTGCTTCCATCAAATAGATGTGTATATAACACATAGATTTGTCCGATTATTTCAATGTTTCTCTCGAGTAATTTATGACCGAAAATATTTAGCGATCCGTGTTTATCGATAAATTAGTTTCATTATCATGAATTTATCATGATCGAATTCCCATTGTACAGATCCAATTACATAACAATATATATTCATCACATAATATACAGTGAAAAATGTCATAATAAATATTAACCAAAAAATCGTGCAGCGTATGACACGTGTCATCATTCAAGTGATTGGCTTATATGACACATGTAATAAGTAATCTCCCACTTGACCTAAAGTTAATCACCCACATGCATGATCCCCATTAGGTCCCGGTAATGCTCAAACACAATTTGAGACAATAGCTTTCTTAGTGAATCTACAATATTATCTTTGGATGAAACTTTTTCCACTACTACATCACCATGGGCTACAATCTCTTGGATCAAGTGAAACCTTCTCAAAACGTGCTAGACTTCTAATGAGACCTAGATTCCTTCACTTAAGCAATCACCCCATTGTTGTCATAATATAACGGAATTGACTCCTCGCTGCCCGGCATAGCTTTAAGATCTGTGATTAACTTCTTCATCTAAATTGTCTCATTTGTTGCTTTTGCTATAGTAATATACTCTATCTCAGTGGTCGAGTCAGTAATAGTATTTTGTTTTGAACTTTTTTAGCTTACTGCTCCTCTATTCAAGGTAAACACACACCCTGAGTTGGACTTGCTATCATCGACATCAGACTAGAAACTCAAGTCCATGTAATTCTCAAACTTGAGGCTACCTCCTTCAAATACTAGTAAAAGATCATTAGTCCTTCTCAAATATTTAAGAATATACTTTACTATTTCTAATGTTTCAAACCTAGATCCGCTTGATAATTGCTCGTAACACTTAGAAAATGCACTAGATCAGACTTAGTATACAGCGTAACATACATGATAGATCTTATCGTAGAGGTATAGGGTATCCTATCCATGTTTACCCATTTTACATAAGTCTTTAAGGACATACTTTTGAAAAGTGATATTATATGTCTCATTGGTATAAGATATATCTTGAAATTTTTTTATGTCAAACCTTTTGACAATGGTATTTATGTACCTAGACTAGGACAAGCCAAGCATCCTCTTAGATCTATCTTTATATATCTGAATCCCTAAAATATATGATGCTTCCCCTAAGTTCTTCATGGAGAAGCGTTTAGATAATCAAGCTTTAACTACGGAGAGTATTCTTTTTTTCATTCTCAATGAGGATGTTATCTACATATAGCACCAAGAAGGTAATAGCGCTCTCATTTACTTTCCTATATACATAAGGCTCATCTTCGTTCTTAATGAAATCATAAGATTTGATCGTCTTATTAAATCTTATGTTTCAACTTTGGAAAGCTTGCTTAAGTCCATATATATACTTAAGTAATCTGTATACCTTATTTAGACTTTCCTTGAATATGATCCCTCAAGTTATATTCTATATTCCTTCTTCTCAAGGTTGTTATCGAGGAACGTGATTTTCATATTTATATACTGTATCTATAATGATGGATAGAATTCAAAAAAGCAAGAAGTAGAAATAAAAAATTATAAAGCAGTGAGAGTGAGAAAGAAAAAATATTGCTTGAAGTGAGAAGGCTATGATACTCAAAGAATTTAAAAATTTTATTATGAAATAGATTATATTTTGTATTTTGTATTCAAATATATAATTGATCTTTAAATTATAGATAGATTAAAGATTAGAATATAAAAATATAAAATTATTATTTTATATTTATTTTGATTTTGATTTTTTTTATCATATACACATATAATATTGATATTATTTTGATTGTCAGCTTATGTTTTTGCTATAAATTAAGCAAACATTTTGTTGCATGAGTGGAGTCGTATGGTGCATGTCGTCCACGCTGTCGGTATACTATAAATACATCGGAAACTCTATCACTTCTGTAAAGAAGATTTGGCACATACATAGTTTGTTGCGATTGATTGTCCTCTCGAACGTTTGCAAACGATGTATGTATGTATATATGTATATGTATGTATATGTATATGTATATGTATGTATGTATGTATGTATAGTATGTATGTATACATACATATATATATAATATGTACACATATATATATATCATATATTACATGTACATATATATTATATATTTATATAATATATATCTCTCTCTATGTTTAAAGTTAAAATTTCCAATTTCTTTTCATCGTTCATATTTTCTTTGCCCAAAGCTAAAAAGGCGATCAGCCATTATTGCTCACCTATTAAAAAAGTTAAATTGGTTCAAACATGCTTTCACGGACTTCTAAACACATTGTGGGGTACTTACGTGGAACACATTGTGGGTGTACTTAAGTGTGCCGTTCCTCGTTCCCCACTCACGAAAAAGAAGTAGAGACATCATCACCATGATGAGCAACATGTACATGGGCTAAGGCTTTCGCACTCCGTGAATTTGGATGAGTACTTGATAAAGCGTGGCCCTGATTTCCTATGATTTAGGATCATATGCCTGATGGTCCCCACCAATAATATTGTTGGAGCTTATCCATCAGAATTGTGTTCTCGAGTGTATCCTGTGATTTTTGAGTTTGTCGGTCTGAGCGCCATTTTTCTAACAAAGTTTTATGATTGGGTGAGCGCTGTTAATAATAATATTCCTCTAATATTTTGGATGAGAATAGATTTAGAATTAGGATTCAGAATTTTGATTTTGTAAGTACAGATTTCGAGGACACGACCATTGAAATCATAAAAGGTTGGAATCCAACCTGAAGAGTTGGGAGTATACTATACTTAATGGTATATAACTAACAAACACAAAGAAATATCACGCGTTCCCCTTCTCATACTCGTCGGAGCCTTGATTCCTACTGTCACCCTTGGCTTTCATCCATCCATGCACATGCACATGCACATGCACATGCACCCGAGTTGTGCTGTCTTCCATCGGCATCGCACCCTCATTCCGCAATAATATATTTAATATATGTACGGCGAAGCTAGGAAAGCCGAATCTAACGCCGACACAGGTCGTCTCCCGTGCCTGCCCTCTTTCACCTTCGAGCTTCCAGTCGGGTTCTCTGCACGGAGCTGCCCTCCAGTATAATAAGAGGGGTAACGCAATACCTCGATAACGCCAACCACGTGGAACGCTGTCAGATCACACAGCACTGCACATGTCATGTCCATGTGTTGGACACAAACAAAAAAATCTGGCCGTCACGTTTTAACAGTAAAAAAAAAAGTTATCTGGAATCATCGGTTTGGTTATCCAACGGCATGGGATTGGCCACATGTCTGACTGAATATAAGAAACAATTATTAAGACCCATTTATACCACCATCCACTATCTGTATAAATAACTCTTCATTTTCTGTATAAATAATTATTCACTTTAATAAAATTCATCCATCCTCTTCGTATCTTTCATCGTGCTATATGCAAATCTTATCTTCTGTCACATCTTATGTCTCTCCATCTATATATGAACCACAAACACAAGAGGCGCATTCCCATAACCCATCACTTCCCACTGCCATGGCGGCACCCACCACTGAGCCTCTCCTTTCTTCTCCCGCTACCCACACCACCCGCCTGCCATGCAAAGCTTTGCTGCTTACCCTGTCCTTGGCCACCGTTGTCTGTCTCACTGCCTTGGTGACTATCCAATTAATGACCACCACCACCACCACCACCACGATGAATCCTCCACTCCAGCCCTCTGATCTCTGCGCCAAATCCCCCAATCCCACCTCCTGCCATGCCATCGTCTCTCAAGTCATGCTCACCAGTACTGAGAATCACCACCCAACCCCTCTCCAAATCTTCCGCTCCCTTCTCCACAATTCTTTAGTCCAACTCGACGCCGCTGCTGCCTCCGCCGCCGATAGCCACCTCAGATTAATCAAGGAGCCCAAGCAGCAGTCGGCCCTCGCCGACTGCATGCAACTGCTGCAACTCTCGCGCGACCGCATCGTCAGCAGCGGCGACGCTGCCCGCACCGACGCTAGGACGTGGATGAGTGCTGTGCTCACTAACCACGCCACGTGCCTCGACGGCCTCGACGGCGCAGCGAAGTCAGCCATGCAGGCCCATCTCGAATCCCTCAAGGCTTATGCCAGCGCGTCTCTCGCCGTGCTCCATGCCGTCCCTTCTTCGGAGCACGACAATGATGATGACGTCGTCAAACCCGTCGCAACTTTCCCATCGTGGCTGTCGCACCGAGATCGTAAGCTTCTAGAGATGACCTCACCCAACGCCATCCAGGCCAACGCCGTGGTGGCGGCGGACGGAAGCGCCACGTTTAAGACGGTACAGGCGGCCATGGATTCGGTGCCAAATGGCAACAAGAACCGGTACGTGATCTACGTGAAGAAGGGTGTGTACAAAGAGAACGTGAGCTTGGGGAAGAAGAAGACTAACGTGATGATTGTTGGTGATGGCATGGACGCCACCGTCATCACCGGCAGCCTCAATGTGGTGGACGGATCCACCACCTTCAACTCCTCCACCTTAGGTAATGTTTTTCTCTAGCATATATATTTTTTCGAGTATTTACCAACTTTAATCTATCCACTAGTATGTATTAAAATTAGGTTTATGCAAATTATTAGTACATATTTATATACAGGACGACACAAAATAATAATAATAATAATAAATTATCTATCAGTAGATCCAAGTAAAAGCAGGACTGGTGGACTATAAATATCAAAGGCTCCGAGACTGCAAAAGAGGAATCGACCTTATCTGCCTCCTTGGGAAACGGATACACATTTTGGAGTTTGGTGTGGCATAAGGTAGAATACTAACATAGATCTCCGTCAACATAAGATATTAACATAGAGATTGCAAGAGGGATCATCGATTCCATAAATTTTGCATCTGTGTTCTTCTCTTTGCCGTAAAAGTTTCTACCTTTCGAGGGAAGAGCAAGTCCAAATGGAAGCTTGAGACCAGAACTTGAACTCCCAAATAAGGACCATGAAGAATATGTCTGGAGACATTTCAAGTCCCAAGTTTAACATAAAGTTGTACAGAAAATGTGTTTAGCCTAGTCTTGTAATTTTTCAAGCATATGTACTTTTAATCTCCGACAAACAAACAAAACAAAACAATTCACATTCCTCCGTGGCAATGCAATGCACCTCCCAGCTGCTGTCGGCGATGGGTTGATCCTGCAAGACCTCAAGATCGAGAACACCGCCGGCCCGCAGAAGCACCAGGCGGTCGCCCTCCGCGTCGGGGCCGACCGCTCTGTCATCAACCGCTGCCGCCTCGACGGCTACCAGGATACCCTCTACGCGCACTCCCTCCGCCAGTTCTACCGCGACAGCTTCATCTCCGGCACTGTCGACTTCGTCTTCGGCAACGCCGCCGTCGTGTTCCAGAACTGCAACCTCACCGCCCGCCGGCCCATGGACAACCAGCAGAACCTCGTCACCGCCCAAGGCCGCGAGGACCCGAACCAGAACACAGGAACGTCAATCCAGAACTGCAACGTCGTGCCCGCTGACGACCTCATCCCCGTCAAGGGGTCCATCCCGTCGTATCTTGGCCGACCGTGGAAGGCGTACTCGAGGACGGTGGTCATGCAATCCTACATCGACAGCCACATCAATTCCAAGGGCTGGCTGGAGTGGGACAGGGAGTTTGCTCTCAAGACTCTGTTTTATGGGGAGTATCAGAACAGGGGTCCGGGCGCCGGGACGGGCGGGCGGGTGAAGTGGCCGGGGTACCACGTTATCACCGACGCCAGCACGGCCAAGGCCTTCACGGTGGCGTCGCTCATACAAGGCGGATCCTGGTTGAAGGAAACTGGAGTGGCCTTCGCCGAAGGGTTATGAGCTGCTGCCAGGGTACTTGGTAGGGGGAGGCTCTTGCCATGTATTATTATTGTCTCGTTTCTCTGGGGCCTTTACTTGATCCTCACTCTCTGTTCTAACGCAGAGTAGCTATGATGTAATAATGTCGAGGGAAAGCTGTTGTTTGAGATGTTTCCATCTACGGTAGACCTCTGGCTCGTTCAAATCCATCCATTCCAGACGATCTTTGGAAGGGATGTACAAATACTATAGATATATGCTGACATGATTCAGAAAATGTTGATGCTATAACCTCCTCCCATCAAGAAGGCTATACCACCTATTCTGTGAGCTTCTTCATATCATTCATTCGCAGCTGAAACTAAGTAGTCTGAGAGATTTTACAGCAGACTCCACTGAAGCTACCACCTGCTTTCACGCCAAGGAGAACAAGATGTGTCCAAATATAGCTTGTCGAAGCAGAACCGGCAAAAGAGTCACAAGGATTCGGGAACCATCTTTTTCTCTTAAAATTATCCAACCGATCAATCTGTCACCCGCCCGACGCTACCTCTATTGGATTCCAAGAAGCAACGTCCATGATATTGTATATTTTCATTTTATTGTTTCGAGTTAGCTTCGATCACGTACACCCCCTCCCCCCCCCCCCGGCATACCAACAAAGATATCGAGCGGCTAGAAGAAAAGAGGAAGGAAGGAACGGACTAAGCTCAAGGAACACAGAGACTCGATCGCCGACGGTGGATAAATGAGTTTATCCTCCCCACACCTGTGTGGTTCCCCCTTTACACGCACGAACAGCAACCCAAAACGAAACCCGCATGATCTTGTCGGCCAATTTCGCACGTGAAAATTTTGATGCATCGATCTCCTCGTGCTACGGTGTCCTCTGCGGGCGGCTAAAACTTCTTTTTTTTGTTTTTCTCTTCTTATTTCGATTTTAATTTTAATTTTTGTTCCGTATGTATTTGGTGACCGGCCGTTAAACTGGTCCCGCCAATTGCGTGCACACGCCCAACGGTCCAAATATTTGAGCTTGACTCCGTCGTCCTCCCACCCCTCACCCCCTCCCCTCCCCTCCCTCCCCTTAATCTCTCCCTCTCCGGAATCCACTTCTCTTACCATCTTCCACACATCACAAGACATATTCCCATCCAATACAATAGCTCAGGCTCAGTTCAAGGTTGCAGCCGATGCCTTACAATCCATTCTGTTCCTGATAAACTCAGACCTCTCTTGAACCAAGAACAAGCGCCAATGTCATCGCCTCGGCGACCGCCAAGAGCTGTCCTCCTCCTTGCGGTCTCCTTCATCACCTTGGCCATTTCCGCAGCCGTACGCGCGCAGGAGGACTACGACTACAACGAGGAGGTCAACCCGCCGCCGGCGGCCCAGGACAGATGCATTGGCGTCTTCCTCACCTACACCTTCATCTCGCGCACCAAGGAGTATCCGCACGTGAAGAACGCGTCGGCCCAGTCGTACGCATTCAAGTCCACGGCCACCGTACTGAACACCATGACCACGGACCTCCAGGCATGGAAGATGTTCATCGGGTTTCAGCACCATGAGATCTTGGTGTCGGCGTCCGGGGCGGTGATAACCGACGGGACCGATTTCCCGGTTCATGTCGAGAATGGCACGTCCTTGTCGGGATTCCCGCAGACTGATCTCATGAATGCCATCGATACCGCGGGGGACTTGTCCCAGATTCGGGTAGAGATGCATTTCACGGGGACGCAGTTCGGGGTGAAGCCACCGGGGACCCCGATGCCAAGGACGATCAAGTTGCTTAACGATGGATATAAGTGTCCTGCACCCACCAAAAAAGGTAAAACTTGTTTTACTGCTGAATAGTGAACATTGGAAAGTTGATCTGCATGTACAGAGAACTCGACGATTAAATGAATCAGGGGAGGGGGAGGGGATTCGTTCCACTGCTCTTCCCACCAAAAATTACAAACAAGGTATAGGCTGTGTTTATTGGCTGTGCTGGTGTTTCATTTCAGGGAGTCAGATGTATGTTTGCTGCGTGAAAGACCCCAAATTCAAGGCTAAAAAAACGGAGAAAACCCGATTCCTTCCGCGCCGGTACGGCGACCTCACCATCGCCTACGATGTGCTCCGGTCCTATGACAGCAACTATATGGCTCAAATCACCATCGACAATAACCACCCTCTAGGCCGCCTCGACAATTGGAACCTCACTTGGGAGTGGAAGCGGGGAGAGTTCATCAACACCATGAAAGGAGCCTACACCCTGAGGAAAGACATCTCAGACTGCATCTACGGTGAAGCCGGCAACTACTACCAGAGCTTGGACTTCTCCACCGTCATGAACTGCGAAAAGAAGCCCATCATTGTGGATCTCCCTCCCGAGAAAGAAAAAGACGATGCACTTGGGAACATTCCCTATTGTTGCAAGAATGGCACCCTCCTCCCCCCTACCATGAATATAACCCAGTCCAAGGCGATTTTCCAGCTTCAGGTTTACAAGCTCCCGCCGGACCTTAACCGTACCGTCTTCTATCCTCCTCAGAATTGGAAGATCAATGGCTTCATCAATCCGGATTACGTGTGTGGCCCTCCTATCAGAGTGAGTCCCATGGAGTTTCCAGATCCCAACGGTCTCATGTCGGAAACCGAAGCTATTGCCAGTTGGCAAATAGTCTGCAACATCACCAGGCCCAAGAGCAAGCATTCTCGATGCTGCGTCACCTACTCCGCTTTCTACAACGAGTCGGTCGTCCCCTGTAACACCTGTGCGTGCGGCTGCTCGGAGGACGCGGCGTGCAACCCCGACGCGACTGCATTGCTTCTCCCTCCGGAAGCTCTTCTGGTCCCCTCCGAGAACCGGACGGCCAAGGCCAAAGCGTGGGCCAGCATCAAACATCGCCACGTCCCCAATCCGTTACCTTGTTGGGACAACTGTGGCGTCAGCATCAACTGGCATATAGTGTCCAACTACAGAAAAGGATGGACTGCGAGGATCACCTTGTTCAACTGGGCTGACTACACCTTCAAGAACTGGTTCGTGGCGTTGGAGATGGATAAATTCTATCGGGGCTACGAGAAAGTGTATTCCTTCAATGGCACAAAGCTACAAGGCCCCGGAAGACTCAACAAGACCATCTTTCTTCAGGGACTGGAGGGTCTCAACTATCTGATAGCGGAAACAGATGGGAAGGACCCAAGCGTGGATCCGAGAGTACCTGGGAAGCAACAATCGGTGATTTCATTCACCAAGAAGGAAACTCCCGGTATCAACATCGTGAAGGGGGATGGTTTTCCCACCAGGCTGTACTTCAACGGAGAGGAGTGCGAGCTTCCGGATCACATACCCACAGCATCAGGACCGCGGCATAGCGTTAGCCAACTAGCAGTAGTTCTATTTACAGTCGTGGCGCTTCTTTCCACGGTGGATTACTTTTGAAGAGTAGTCGGTGAGATCAGTCATTGCTTTGTTCCTTCACAACACGAGAGTTGTCTGTGTAGCTATAGTACCGTCATATTCGACCTTAGTAGGAGAATGGCCTCCGAATAAATCTCGTCCCACCATAAAACCTTCAAGCTGTTCAGGTGGGGTGGGACGAGATGGAGACAGTGTAACCTTATGACTTGAACAAAATTTTTGATGCAGGCACCACGCGATGAGTGCTTCATTCAACCCATGGCTCCAAGTTTAGACAACTGCCATATTATATTTTATATTATATATATATATATATATATATATATATATATATATATATATATATATATATATATATGAGAGAGAGAGAGAGAGAGAGAGAGAGAGAGGATATATGTTTGTATTTTTTTCTCTTGGCAAAGAAATGATATTTATCGAAGATAGCATCCTAAGAGGGAAAATGGAACCAAGCAAAGCCCCCTTCTGTTCAGATCTGTACATCTATTCGATCTCTCTATGAATTCAAATACATTTTCGGTTTCCGATTCCCATTCATTTCTGCAACCAGTATCCTCCTCCTGTAGTATCGAAGGTAAAGAAACCAAAGTTAGTTCTTTATATGAATAATCTATATATATCCCCAAAAAGAAATGAAGGGCAAGAAAAGCTGCATATTGTGTCACCTGCGAAGATATTCTGGGATCATCTTTCTTCCTTCTGTTCGTAGATACGTCCCTTAATTCATAATCCTAATTTAAGCATAAAGAGTTGAGCAAAGTGAACAATGATCGAGATTATAAAGAAAAAGTAGTACATGGATAAAGTTCTTGTGACCTTGAAACTATCAAAAGGAGAGGTAGCAGTATCTCCCAAAGGGTCGTCATCATCCACGAAGTTCCTCTGCTTCCTCTTCTTCAAACGTAGCTTCCTGCATCCGTCGCTCTCCGATGGCTTCCACGCAGCATACGAAGTAGCATCAGAGATCAGAGAAGACCCACTGCATGATGCCATGAAATCTTCAAAGTACATGGTCCAACCGCTCTCCTCAGACCAAGCTGAGCCATCGATCGAAAAGAAACCACTGTTCGGAGCTGAGGAGATTTGATCTTCCATCTCAAGAAATAGGAGATAGTTGGAATGCACATCAAAGAGGAGCCTTGAGGGAGCTATTTATATGAGAAAAGAAAGAGACACAACCGACGCATTAAAGAATAGATAGGGAGTATCTATCTTATTGGTGGTTTCGGCCAGATGGAGCAGTTAGAAATCAAAACAGTGCTCGCAACCAGACGGACGGATGAGGGAACGTGCAGGAAGAAGGCTGGGTTGGAATGAGGCCTTAATTTGATCCGAAAGGAGGATATATATATACATATAAAAGGTAAAAACCTCTTTTCCAGGACTGAGACTTCCACTCATCTATGACTTTGGTCGGTCCTCCGGCAGTTGTTGGAACACCTATCATATCAGTTAAAAACAAAAAATGGTGTTGGCTCCACGACTTGCAGATGTTTTTGGGGGCAGAAGAAACCTTCCTTTAAAAAATAATAATAATTGGGCAGCATGGTGTAGAGACATGGGGGGTGGCATTCATGCATCATATGGATCATATAGTGGATGTCAACGAGAGAGAGAGAGAGAGAGAGAGAGAGAGAGAGAGGAGGTGCACACCTCCTCACCATGACCATGCATTTGGGCACCACTTCCCTCTACTCCGGTGAATCTAAAACCATAATGAAATGGATTCTTCTAACGTAAAAGATGGCATTCGGAAAGGTTGACATGACGGCAGGATCTCGCTCCCACGTTCCAGGCTTTAAGAGCCTCAGATCTCCTGTTTGTTTAAGTGCAGCACTCCCGATCTGATAAAAAGTCCTCGGCAAAATTTAAGACAATATAACCAACGGAACGTGAAACATTATTCAATAGGCAGCCATACATATGGAGATGATGTAGGCTTCATCCCTCCCACTCTGTAATAGATGAATGCATCATCATTTGTTAAGATCGAAGAATGATAAGGGTAATAAATAAATAGTCGAGAGAGAGAGAGAGAGAGAGAGAGAGCGAGAGAATTAGTGACATGAGGGACGTTAATCTGGAAATTTAGAGAGATATTGATCTACCTTAAACGGAACGGATGATGTTTCCTAATCTCTTTTTTAAATATAAATAAAGAGATTAGGAAACCTGGATTTGACCAAGTCATAGTGATTTTTTTTTTTCTTTTTGCCAAGATGCGAGCAAGCCATAAATAAAATCCTTTTTCTAGACGGACGTGACGTGATCCTGATGTCCTTCAAGTATCCTCATCATCATCTAATCTAATAAGATGATCTAGTGGCACTATGATTTATTATTATTTTTCTCTTTTGAGCTTTTGCATCCGTGTATAAATACATGTTGATGCGCTTTTCATCGTCGACGTTTTCTTTGCACCCCGGTGAAGTTTATCATAAAAAAACTATTGTATTCATGCGTTTTGTCTAAGCTCTCATCAAACACACACTCTTTTGGCTTCGTGCTTTTTTTTTTCACATCAATCTAATCAAATTATATCTTCCAATACTGTTTCACCAATTATTGTTAATAAATTATTGAACGCCGATGACTCCACCACCTATATGTTTAACGGTCTTTGTTAAACTTGAAGGTGTTGAACGCCTGTTGGTTTTATATACTTACTATCATACGATCTTCATATATATATATATATATATATATATATATATATATATATATATAAACGAAACAAACCCGGCCGCTACAGTGGCGTTAGTCACGTGTATTCCCCGTTGGACTTGGTGTAGAGGCGGAAGAAGGCACGGCGTAGCGCAGCCACGGGAGCGTTGGCGGATGGATGTGGGTCCACCACAATAGCCAACAAACAACTGTTGGCCCAATGGATGCTGTTGTCTTTTACCACCCCCCCCCGCCAACACACAACCGATGAAGACTGAACACGTACGCGGCCCGCGCCCCCACAGACGACTGCTTTCCCCACCTCGCTTCTCCTTCTCTCCTCTTTAACGGTGGAGACTCGCGTGCTTCCAAATCCTAGTCTGTGCTGTTTTGCTTGCTTTCTTGCCACACATCGTGATGCTATTTCTGTTACTGTACAAGGATATTAATAGCCGCATTCATCTGCGATGACACAACGTAGGATCAAAGAAGGTACTACGCATGTTTAATTGATCTCGCATCGGAAAGTTACTGAAGTGCCACTGTTCTGACCCCATACATCCTTCGCTTTATTTTCTCATGGGTAAAGACAAGACAGAAACTAAGTAAGAGGCAGGGAAGGTGACGTTAGATCCAAGGGATGTTCCTCAAATCTACTCCCCCATGCCCTGCCTTTCTCATGAAGTATAGACACAAGAAGAAGATCAAGTAGCATTCTGCCTATCTATAAGAAAACAATATGACTGGCAAAAAAGATTCAGAAATTATTCCGAGATTTTTTGGGTGTTCGGCTTTAGATTTTGCAGTAGTAAATGTGTGCTTGAATCCGAGATCAGCAGATGTAGCGCCATATTTCAGGAAACAACATTTCTATGAAGAAAGGCACAGTACTAAATATTCCTCCGTCTTTCCGGCTTATAAATACACAACCGACCTCCCTTCTCTCCAAGCGCACGAGTAGCGGTGAGTTTAGGATTCCTTCCTTTACGCAATCAACTTTTATCACCGAATGACTCGTAGAGACTACTCCTTTCCCCAGCATTCATTCCTCCCTTACTAGAAGAAGATAAAGCCACGTTTCTTCGTAGGGTTTGAACTTTGAAGCGCAGGAATTAAGGAAGTGGAAAGCACTTGAGATCCCCTGTTGTTTGCGCTCAAAGCCCTAACGTTCCCATCTTGATCCCCATTCGGGTCAATCCTTATCGCCAAGATGATCTGCTCGTTGAAGTCGTCGTCCTCCGCCTTCGCCGCCACCACGGATCTCTTGCCGCCAAAATCGCGGATGACTCCGACACTATGCTTCGCGACTCTCCGTTGCAACTCCTTTTCACCAAAGACCCCGAGTTCCTCCCTTTCTTCTATTAAGCCCCTGTATCTGACCCCTCTCGAAAGCTTCGGCTCCGAGAAGCCTCGAGGGATGTCGCTGAAGGCCAAGGCCTACGAGGCGGACCGGTCCGAGAGCGTCGCGTTCCCGGACCACGAGTCGCGGGCGGCCGCGGCGCAGAAGCTCAAGATCGGCATCTACTTCGCGACGTGGTGGGCGCTGAATGTGGTGTTCAACATCTACAACAAGAAGGTCCTCAATGCTTTTCCCTATCCTTGGCTGACCTCCACTCTCTCCTTGGCGGCTGGCTCCCTCATAATGCTCCTCTCCTGGGCCGCGAGGGTCACCGCGGCGCCCAAGACCGACTTGGAGTTCTGGAAGGCTCTTGCTCCGGTGAGGAAATCAGGGTTCTCGGTGGATTTTATTAGGATTCAAAGCTTTGGTTTTCCTCCGCCTTTTCATCTCAATCATCTTTACGCTGTACGGACAACTATCAGGTGGCGGTGGCGCATACCATCGGACATGTCGCGGCAACAGTTAGCATGTCGAAGGTGGCGGTGTCGTTCACCCACATAATCAAGAGCGGGGAGCCGGCGTTCAGCGTGTTGGTGTCGAGGTTTGTGCTGGGAGAGAGGTTCCCATTGCCGGTTTATCTCTCGCTGGTGCCCATCATCGGTGGTTGCGCTTTGGCAGCTCTGACGGAACTCAACTTCGATATGACTGGTAGCTACCTACCTACCTACCTGTGTAAACTTTGACGCATTCATTCATTCGATGATCCTAGTTTGTTAAATGAAAACCTTTCTGGGAATTTGATGCTTTGCGTTACGGATCTTGAAAGGCCCTCTCCTCTCCCATACCTGCTTTGGTTACAGGTTTTATGGGTGCAATGATATCAAACCTTGCATTCGTCTTTCGGAATATTTTCTCAAAAAGAGGGATGAAGGTGACATCCGTGAGCGGGATGAACTACTACGCCTGCCTGTCTATGCTGTCTCTGCTGATACTTTTGCCTTTTGCGATCGGAGTGGAAGGTCCCCAGTTATGGGCAGCTGGTTGGCACGAGGCTATCTCACAGATCGGTCCCCATTTTGTCTGGTAAGCGTAGCAGCGCTTGAATTTTCCATGTCACATTAATTGTTGATCATCATTCAAATATATATATATATATATATATATATATATATATATATATATATATATATATATATAGTTTTTGTTTTGGGGGAAATAAGTAAATTACTTTGATTTCTCTACCTTCTTTCCATAAATCCATATAATTTCTATTGACCTAACATGTGTGTAGCATATGCATCGATGCAAAAATTCTGAGAGATAATTTGATTTCCTTTACAAAAATTTCTCATTCTGATCTGTCCAAAGCTAAAACTTGAAGAATCTGTTTTAGCCTTTCGCGAGATTTATTTGTTCTTTTATTTTATTTTGTTGGTTACACCAGTTTATGAAGAGACTGACTGTTGTAGCTAATGCAGTCGGTGTATGTGAATTTAATGTGATTAGGTGGGTGGCAGCCCAAAGCGTGTTCTACCACTTGTACAACCAAGTTTCCTATATGTCGCTGGACGAAATCTCGCCGTTGACATTTAGCATTGGAAACACCATGAAGAGGATATCTGTTATCGTCTCCTCCATCATAGTCTTCCACACACCCGTCCAGCCCATCAACGCCCTTGGTGCAGCCATTGCCATTCTTGGAACTTTCCTATACTCCCAGGTAACCTTTCTCCCTTATTTGTTTTATACATTACTGGAAAGATAACATCTTGGAAAATTATCATGAAAAGTAGAGTTGATTTTTCGTATTCATTCCCTCTGAAACGAAAGAAGAAGATGATGATGATGATGATGATGATGGATATATTGATGGTTGAACATGTTATGTTCACTGAGGTCTTTCCGATATTCCCTGATTAACACAGAAACTAGGAACAAGTTTACACTGAAAATGAGCTCTCCATCAAATAAAAACGACAATGGAAAGCCTCCTTTTTCGAAAATTGAAAGGCTGGCTTTTTCTTGATAAGCTGAAAAAACACAAGTGGCCCTTGGAGACCTTTTCCAACCATTGCAGCCCTGATTACCGTGGCATGCATCAGATACTAACTATTATGAGATTCTAGTGAACCGAGAAACTGTCTTTGCTGTATATTAGTGGTTTGCGGGTGCAATCATCATATAAACCAATAAGGGATCGAATTTGCTTCGGATTTATGATTAATATAACGTGCAATTCTCATTCTGTATGTCGCTTGTGAAACATGCAATTCTGGTCTGACAGTGATTATAAGCATCCTGTTCGTCAACGTGTTGCAGGCTAAGCAGTGAGTAGCAGAACCCTCAAGACCAGGATCCTCCACCCGTATCAGTATTTCAAGTAGTTGCGATGTAGCTTGTTGTTTAGCGCAACGGAGGGGAGATGAAACTTAAGCTAGGCTTGGAAGGAGAGGTGCACGCACTGCGTCATCGACACTCCGTCCTGGATAGAAGAAGACTCGTCTTCGAGAGTTGCAACCAGTAGCGGAACGAAATGATGTCTGGATGGGAGTACCTGCGATGGCAGCTAGTATGATATTATTGTCGGAGATATGGCTTGTTAGGAATGCAGAAGAGCGAACTAGCGAATATATGTATTTGTGTGTGAATGTATTATGCGTTTGTTTTCACTGAAATTAGAAGCGTAGTACAATGGAATGGACGGTCTTCCTTGTGCTACGTCTTTTAGATACTGTTGCATGAATGACCTTTCTCTCTCTCTCTCTCTCTCGCTCTCTCTTTGTCATTTTTCCCGTGGGATTTTAGGACCGTCGAGTGCCTCGAGAGTTGGGCCCCCTCGGTGTATGATTGTTGGGCACTGTTGTTGAGCAGATCGATCGATCGATCGAGAAAGAAAGATGGTGCTGCCCGAGCATGGAAATTAAAACCTTCGCGAGCTCTCCTTGTCCACATCTTTGAAACTGTATGACAACCTGCTTCCTTGTCTTCAATGGCATCTGCTACTGGTTGGCGCATCCAACAAGCATCGACTGTCCGGAGCATCAATCTTGCATGACTGTTTTTTGTTTGACGGTGGGTGGCTGCTGCTTAGCGGTCGTCGGCCCACCTCGTTCGTGTTCAGCAACAACGCCGACGCCAATCCTGCTCCCGCGTAATGTCGACCAAGTGTCATACGATCATGAGCCACCTTTGGCTTCTAGTTCTTCATAGGGGGGCCTCTTAATTGGAAGCATCTAAGCATACCGTTGTTGTTAGATATTATAATTTAATTTTTAAATTAAATTATAAATTGGAGATAAATTAAAAGTTTAAGTTACAAATGAAGTTCTTATTTCATTAGGGTTTAGATCTATCTATAAATAGATTGTGCCCTATTCATCACACCCAAGTCAAGAGAGAAGTGGATAAGCACTATTTTTGAGAGAGAAATTGTGCTGTTTAGTAATATAATTCAACTTATGAGAGAGAAAGTCTAGAGAGAGAAATTTCAAGGAAAAAATTTATAGAGAAAAATTTTTGAAGCGGTGCTCATGATATTGACAAGAAGATTATTGTCATGGCTTCCTTCAGTAATATAATTCAATCTCAAATTCCTTGATTATAAGAACTATGATCACTAGAGTTTCTAGATGAAGATATTTTTTAAATATCAATATATTTGAGATATTATTAACAAAGATTTTATAGAGTGAAGAAGAAGATTTTTACACCCCAAATCAAAAAATGCCGAGTTGAGAGATCACAGAAGAATAATCAAAAGACTCTTATCCTTATTTATCAAGCATTAGAACCCAGTAGTATCTTTGAGAAGATCTCCACAACTCAAATTTCATATGATGCTTAATCTACCTTTAAAAATTTATTAAGGCCTGACTATGGTGAAGAAATACGCGATCAAAGTTTGAAAGTTTAAAAATTGAATCAAACTGAATCTATCTCAAAGTATTTTTCTGGTTGTCACAAACCAGGTGAAAACCAATAGTGAAGATGTTAGCAATGTTAAAATTATAGAAAAGATTCTTATACCACTAATATCTAAATTTTAGCATTTAGATTGTTTGATCGATGAGTCTAAAGTGTTAGATTATGTGATTCTATTTAATTAGATAAGAAATATTATAGATTTTATTAGATTATGATTATGATTATCAATCAATAGAAAGAAAATTCAATTATGATATAATTCTTTATAAGATGACCTCGATGAGAGGGACTTAATTATCATCCTAGACCTTTTGCTCTCACATAAAAAAAAATAAGATTTTCTAGGGACAAAACAATTAGTTATTGAGAGATTATATATCTTGTCTCATCTCCCCTTTATCCCTAATTCATTACTCATAGTAGTCTTGTGAAGGGTAAGAAGAGAGAAGAAGGCAAGTTTAGTTTCTCTTATAAATCGACATTGCTATAGCTTTCTACATAACAATAGCATAATCAAGGTTTTGACCCATGTTTTGAAATCAAATACTTTAGATCATAAAAATATTTCAGATATATTTTGTATTTAGATCTGTTTATTAACACCCTTCGCTTGCGAAAAAGTATTATTTAGTTTTGATTTACAATGCTTAAACGATTTGTGTATATTGTCAATCTGTTTTTTTATTTAGTACATCCTATCGCTTGCTTACGAGCAATACGAGGTTCCCCATGTTTGATCGATAGATTATTGTTAACGGCTTACTATTGGTGATAGTATTGATGATGGCGACAGCCTCTAGTGGTCACCAACCTAATCGCGGACAGTGACACCGTACATAGTGAAAGCACCGTAAAATACAATAGTCAACGAAGGCCACATACATGGTTGTTTGTGTGCAACAACCTTGCAATGGTCAACCTACCTTGGTCATAGGCGGTTGTAGTATTACTGCGACCTATGACGGTTGTAGCAGTATTGCTGCCTACGACGGTTGCAACAGTGTCGTTGCATGTGACAGTTGCAGCAATACCACTATGACATTTGCTGAAGGTTGTGATACCCAACAACTGTACGACGAACTCGTGAGAATAGTGACGCCACCATGGGTGACGTGCACATGGCGACACGATGCGGTGCGATAGTGGTCGGCGATGGAAACTCTACGGAGCGTGTTGACGTAGTTAATGATGAGGATGGCGCTGTCGTTGTCATGGAGGATGAGCTTTGACATTGTGGTCACCAGTGAGAGTAGCCGAGTGTGGGTGCAATGGCATAGCACGATAACGATAAGATCATCAATTAGTCAGCTGAGAACAACCATGCCACCGTAGGTGGCCCAAAGGCAGTGGATGACTAGTGCATCACCAGCAAACCTACGTACGTGGGCATAGTAGAATGCGACGAATGAGAGAGGTTTTAGGATTTCTTTCCATTTTAACTAAAAGGATATTTTTATCTTTAAAAAATTAGATAATTTTAATATGTGTCCTTCAATTTATTTTTCCAATTATAACATTCATAAAATAAATATTTTTATTATATATCCTAAGTAAAAGTATAGTTTTACCTTTCAAAATTTAAATTTTTTTAGCTTATGTCCTTAATTATAAATTAATTTAATTTAATCAAATATTTTGATTAGACTTTATCATGATTGTATTTTGAAAGAGTTGGTTGAGTTTAAGTTATGACCCAACATTAGCAACCAAACTTAATGGTGCTCAAGACAAAGGGGTGTTTGGCAAATGATAAAACCATACAAGGAGGGATGACTTGCTAGACAATTGAAAGAGTCATGCAAAACTCATAAAGGTGAGAGGAATTGTTAACTTAAAGAATTTGATACTCATGCAAGGGTTTGTATGCGGATGATGGACTATCTATGGCTATTTCTAGACAATCGAAACTTGATGTCATGGAGCATTGAAACTTTTTTTTAGCATGGGAAAGATACGTCCATACATAGGAGGTTGAAGTGTGGAGCAAGTTCAACATGTTTGCTAGGCCTTGAGGGGCATAGTGGGGGTCCGTATTAGCGAAAAGTCACAATCTAACAAGTGCGCTCATGGGGATGAAACAATGTACAGTTTGTTCAGAAAGACAAAATAGTCCAAGGGGATGGTGGTTTCTAAAACCTCTAAAGGAAAGGATATAAAGAGAATAGTTACTCTAACAAGACAAATATCCAGGAATGATAAGTTTCGATTCTCCGAAGGAAAATCATGTGCAATGAATCACACATGTTAAGGAGTACCTTAAGACAATAACTCTACAATGCTCAACGTATCGAGCAAGTGACAAGGAGTCATTGCATGATCTCGCACAAGATAATGTGTTGGTAGACATAATATGGGATCAAGTGGGGGAGCGACTCAAGGCAATATTAAATGAAGGCACACTTAGTATTAATTAGATATCAAACTTAATAGAGGGCTAACCCGAGGAATGGTGGGTGCAAGGTTTACCATTAACTCAATGCAAATCGATGAGCTAAACAACTTAGGTGAAACTTGATGAAGTTCCCAAACTGCATGAACAAAATCGACATAGAAGACGAAACATAAAGCGGAGGTATAAAACTTTCCTTGGATAAAGGTTAATAACATGAACCCTTGTAGAGGCAAAAGTGAGATTATAGCATTTAATGGGTCCCTTGTTTTAATGGAGTAGACTCATTCTACATAGTGCCAAAGTCGAAGGGAGCTTCGAGACATATACATTATATCTCGGTGAAGCATCTGACGGAAGAACTAAGTTGACTTAACTTATTAAGGCGAAGTTGAGGTCAAAAGGCCTTAGCACAGGGGAAGAGGACAAAAAGGTGGGTACTCTTGAAAAATATATCATAGTGCTGTCATTCGAGTTGTCGCAAATGAAGCAATGTGTAGCGGAGATTGTAAAGGGTGCAGGAGCCCATAATCTAAATAATAGCACACTGATTTCAATGAAGTTAATAGACTTCGAGAGCTAATAAGCAATGGACTATCCTAAAACTATACTTTGTTCAAATATGACCTGAGAGCGAGTGGATGAATATCAATTGTTAAAGGAACGAACATAATCAGAAGTAGCAGAGGTCTTATAATGTGTTGGCAAAGGCCACACATGGAGATATCACAGTTCTAGTTTATTTCAAAAAGATCAAAATGTAACAAAGATATCACCAGGAGGCAACATGGTGTAATGAATAATGATGGAACAGTTCAAGACAATGCGACACAAATATGTCAAGTCTCGCGATGAACTTGATCATACAAAGATATGATCAAGAGCTACTAGGAGCTCTACTTTAGTGAACAACATAATAATAAGAAGGGCGATAGATTCAAAGAGTGAATGTGATGGTACCACAAAGATAAGTTTTCCGTGCATGCATCGAATTTTGCTTCGGATAAAAGTCTTGGTCATCAGCATATGGGGGTTATGTACCACTAAGGGATAATTTTGAGTGCAAATACTAGTAAGTCCCATGGGGAGGACTTGATCATATAAAGGTATGATCGGAACGACTAAAGGGTTAGACTGCTCTAAAGCTTATATTTGCTTAAGGGAGCCTGACAAGTTAGAGGATAATGTCAAATATGCAAACATTATTACCAAGGACACAAAGAAGAATATAATTGATGGGCTTCCTACAACATGATTATGGAGGCCATGCATGAGAATTATAATCTGTCTTTCCATCGACTAAGGGGAATTATTCAGAAAACATTGAGGTATTGAAGTAGGTGGTCAAAAGGGGTGAGAAAGTGACAATGCATTTAGAGGGACTTATCTATACAAAACCAAGCATCGGTTAGAATAGATGTGGACTCGGAGGAGTGTTATAGTACCGTAGAGGCGGATCTACTGATCGTGAAGAAAATGATATAGATACGAGATGACGGATAGTAGGGTCATGGGCATGGCAGCACCATGGCACCACAGAGGTGAGACTTCCGTGGAATCATCGATCCCTTGCTCTAATAAAAGGAGAGTGCTTGATCGTGAAAAAAGACCGATAAGGTAGAGAATATAGAGGTAAACTCTAAGTACCGAGACAAGATCGAAGGACAAAGACTAGATAACTTCGTAACACTAGTGTCAATGGGCTTCTTATCAAAATAGCCGAAAGTGTGGGACTTTAGGTTGATATAGGAGTACTCGACCAAGAAATGAAGTAGGCAGTATGTAGTGTTATAACTTTTCTACTTAAAGATGTAGGCAACAGAAATGATAGAGAAGATGGTATAATCCCAAAGGTGACCAAATCTATTGGAGACTTGCTCTAAGTGAGGTGAAATTTTATTCTTTTTGAGCAAAATTTCTTGTATTCCAAAAGTTCAATGATAATGAGAATATGAATCATAGTAGCTAACTCAGTGCATGGAGTGCAAACACTTCGAGTGCTTCAGCACCGTGAGTTAAGAGTAGGGCTAATAATTAGCTTAATATATAAAGTATAACTCTCGAGGATGTAGGCAAAGTTGAGTAACATTTGCTTTATCAACTCTTAAGAAAATGAGCAAAATTGAGTACCTCAATTCTCTTATTTATCCAACAGTGGAGCTCTGCACATATTTAAAGATCATTTGAAGAAACTTTATGAAAGACAACAATTGTCAAACTCCTTATTAACAGTGATCAATTCTGTCAAGAGTAGTTGTTTGTTTTAGTTTCCAACAAAATGTCAATCAAAAGTGAAAGTAATGTGAACCTACCTAGAGACAATAACTAAGTATAGGAGGAATCGATGGATAATGTGAAGGAAAGACCTCAAAAATTTTAAAATTTACAAGATGATACTTGTTAAGACTCCAATAAGCACCCACCTAGTTCAAGCGGCACAAGACATTTGATATACTAGCGTATAACAAATAAGGTCTTTTCCTTTATCTGAACGATCCGTATGAACCAACAAAGATTAGCACAACTTGGCTAACCCCACATAAAAGTCAGTCATTGGCAAGTTGAAGCAGCACGACGGACCAAAGTTCAACTACTCAATAATAGCGAGGAGAGTAATTGGGAGCCAAGAGACATGTTGCAATTGGAACAAAAGATTAAAGATTCAACAAAGGTGAGGAGATACAGCATACGCAAAAGCTTCGATAAAAACATCGAAAGAATAAGTGAGAGAGAATATCACAAATAAAATTATAAACAAGGTGTTTGATATAATGCTTATATATGTCTGTGTCTTTCGGTTGTGTTAATGTTTTGCATAGCATGTAGAGGGTTTATAGTAGGCTTCGTAACCTCATTTTGATTGGCTTTTATGATCGTTCTTGGCTCGTAAACGCGGATTGTATACAGTTATCATGTAAAGACAAAACTACCCAGAAACAAACCATTTAGACAATAATTTTGAGGACCTTCTAGCTCCGTAGAATGATGCAGAGTGTCAACCAATATAAATCATGAGAGCTACCCGAGTAGTACATGACTGGCGAAGCCTTTATGATAATGTTTAAGGTTAATTCACTCTTTTATTCCACGATAGTATCATGTGAGTACTTCTGAAGAGATTTTTTATCGTCGACGGATTATGAGATCCATAATTAAATTTTTTTTTTAATAATTATTTAAAAATCATAATTTTTTTTGAAAAGACTAACTTTTTACAAACAAATAATAGCATGATGCCAAGGAAATTATCAAACCTTTTCTGTACGGAAGTCTACTTTCACGGGATCAAGTCACAATCATATGAATTCAAAAATTATATCAATGGAGCGCATTGTGTATCAAATGTCGGAGCATGAAACAACATCCATATGTTGTTCGAGATTGCTGAAATAACTAACAAATGGTGATGATGATCACAACCCACTTCATTTTCAAAGCTCGAAACATTTACTTACACAGAATTTGATGCATCCGTCCGTAGATTCCTCAAGACCATCCTACATTTATGTTCATAACCATTGATACAATTGCACTTTTATTATCAGGCTGCCAACATTGCTGGACAGGAGAAATTAGATATTAAACTCATTGATGCCCTCAAACTAACTATTGCAACTCAATCAATCATCAACGTGTGAGTCAGAGAAAACACAATGAATAGTAGAAAAACTTTGGCTGATTTCACGGTAGTACCTAACAGCAAAAGTTGTTGCATCATGAGAAGGAAAACAACTGCAAAAGAAGATCAAGCATAAAGATACCCCAACAGGATTCTCAGCCATATGAGAAACACACCAGCAGGTTAATTATGCCCTCTTCTTCCTGGCTGTAGGAACATGAGATGTAGCTGTGGGGCGTCGTGGTTTAGCATGAGAGAAGAGTCCCCGCAAAATAGCTAGAAGCGCAAAAACCCCAAAAGGCACATACATTCGAAGCAGCTGGTCAGATGCTCTGCCAGAACCTAGCAACTCCGCCAGTATAGCAGCCTGAAATGATTAAGTTCAGCATTTTTAGGTGAGCAAGATAGAATTACAGAACAGGTCAAAAACATTTCAAGGAGATATAAAGTTGTCTTGCCTTTGTTACTACATACAAACATCAACAATGACCTACTTTAACATTAACATCATTACAGCTGCTGGGGATGGCTAGTGTTGAGCAGATCAATTCGAGCGCAATCAGTTCATGCAGGAGCAAAGCAACACAATGGGCAATCGCTGTAATTCAAGATAAGATAATTAAAGCATTTTTATATTCCTGCTTAGAACATCGAATGATCCCTTGAGACTTCAAGTTGTTGCACTTCTCTTGTTTCGACATAGTCGGATGACAACTAAAAAGTGGTGCCCTTTTCAAAAGTCATGAAGAATGTTCACTCTTAATATAGAAAAAATTATAAAGTGATGGTAGAAACTAACATTAACAGCTACAACAATTTACCGTTTATGAGCAGCCAGTGTAGGTAGCCTGAAGCTACCACCAGCACCAGCCCCCAAAATCTACTTGAGCATTGAATATCACAGCCAATATAGTGCAATTTAATGAATTGGATACTTGGGAGGCCTATTATCCATGTAAACTAAACAAGTGAAATCAACAAATTGAAGATTCAAAATTTTTTGTGCACGACTCACTAGATCATTGTCCAGTCTCTACAACCAGCCATCTGGAGAAGCCAGACTTCTTTATCCAAACCATGTTCCACATGGATTAAGAAGAAGAGAAGAAAAAGCGTCTCTCAGCTCTACATTAATCCCTCACTCACATAACTTGCTGACATCTTTCAACATTAGAAAGAATACTAGTTTTTTTAGTTTCAACAGTGACTAAAACCTGAATTCACAAAGTTTATAAGCTCTCTCAAAATCCAACATCAATATAACCACTTCTTTTTCTGTTTACAAACATAAATCAACTCATGAGCACATATCGGTGCCATATGCGTCCATTCAAAACTCTGATACTGAAGCTATCACGTTAAAAAAAAAAAAAAAAAAAAAAACCTGTTTTCAGTGGGATAAAAGTAGCACACTTAAATAAAGAAGAAATAAAAGTCTAGGCAACAAAAAAAGATAGATAAAAAGAAGCACAATCAAATACTTCATCACAAATATCATGTTCGCAGCTTTTGTTTTTGAAAGAAATCATAAAGAACCTCGCATTGTTGAAAAGTTCAATAACAAAAAATCTGAAATCAAATGAGGACATATCATGCATGTGACCAAACATTGGCTCACTTGTTGCAGCAGATAAAACTTTATATTTTAAGGAAAAAAAATTACAATTTTGACACTTGTCATTGTTGAATCTCGGATTTTGATGATGAAACCAATTGATAATGTTTATCTGATCTACGCTTTGAGTGACACAGGAAACTTCGATCAGGGAGAGACAATTAAAAGCAGGAAGAATCATGTTGGGCCGGAGTAGAACATATCAAAAGATTAGACGTCGAGCCGGAGGATCAGTCAACATATCAACAGAAGGCTTCGGGCCATGGGTTCGAGCATCGGACCAAGAAGAGCGAAAATTACGTCAAGGAAATCGGAGTTGCTAAGGTAACTGGCCGATTGAGCAATAGGCCGCAAGAGAGGACGATGCACCGAAGATTCGGACGAAGCGCCGATGAACCAATGACATGCCGGACAATATTTGATTAGCTTTGTAATAATCGTCTAGATCGAAATAGATTTTAAGCGTAATTGGGTTGGAATTGAGCCAACTCAATTATGGGTCAATTGGGCCCAAGTTTGGGCTGTGTTGGGCCAAGTGAAATGCCCAAACAGTGATCCAAACTGGTGGAATCGTCGGTGGCACAGTCTTCGAGACTATGTCAGACAGTGTTACCACCAGTCTGGGCGGTGGTATCGCCCAGACTCAGTCTCCGAGATTGTTAGGCGATGGTACCGCCAATCTGGGCGATGGTATCACCGAGACACAGTCTCCCAGGCGGTGGTACCGCCCAGTATCAATGTTGCAGGCGGTGGTACCAATAACCCCGAAAACCAAGGATGAGACACTTTTAGGCTCTAAGTTTGAATCTACTTGAGGCCTATAAATACCCCTCTCATCCTTGGTCAACACACAAGAATTGAGAGAAAAAAAGGAATAAAACGCTATTGTAATCTTATGAGAACTCCTCTCAAACTCTAAAGTGTTAGTGAAGTTTAAGAGAAGAGGTTATGGGGGTGTAAAGGTTCTCTCCTGAACCTGTCAAAAGGAGAATAGAGTTGTAAGAAGGTGATTGGTCATTACCTATTGAAAGAAGACCACTAGTGGATGCCGGTGGCCTCAACGGAAGTAGAATCGGGAGTGGATGTAGGTCACGACGACCGAACCACTATAAAAATCTGGTTTGCATTTCTATTTTGCTCTTTACTTTAATTGCGAACTGAATGATTACTTTCAATACCTTACGAATACGCTTTCAAGTTAACATATTTCTGAAACGATTTTTCATTGTACGAAGATTTTTGACTCGACGTGATTTTTATCCGCTGCACTAATTCACTTCCCCTCTTAGTGCCGTTCTTGATCCTAACAGTCAACAAATGAAAAATATAAAAATAATTACTTATAATCAATACACATTAAGTCATTTGAAAAGATAAAATCCATACCTGCCTAAATATTACATCAAACGTGTGTTTTTTAGCAAAAACACATACATATATGAACTATTTGCTTTTTCCAGTCAAGAGTTGTTTTGATTGCTTTATCCAATCGTAAATTAAACTTTATTCAGCTAGAAAGTGTTGTGTATGTGGTTGTTGTATCGACTTTAATATGAATATAAGAATAAAAAAAGAACATCAGAAATCCAACTTAGCAAGCCACGAATTCAGACAGCCTCTTCATAAACTTTCATTCAGGAGTTAGATCTTTCTTCTATCGAATTTAAACAAGACAGTTGTTCAATAAGTCACTCTCACGACCCTAGCTTCAATTCAGTATATTAATTACCGCCGTCGACCACTTTACCTGCCGTTCATTTAATCAAGAACCGAACAAGCTGTTCTTGCCTTTTTTTTATTTTCTTTTTCTTGAAATCATCGTCACTGAAAATGCCGTAACATAAATCTAGCAACAAACCACAGGCTAATCTCACATCTAAAATCTTACAAAAAACGACCTAATACTATGATCCATGATCCAACCCTAAAGTGACAATTACTACACACACACAAAAGAGCGAACAAAAAGAAGTGACAGACCCTAAATAAAAAGAGGAATCTTTTCAAGAAAAAGAAAAGAAAAGAACAAAAAGATCGGAAAGAGATGAGATCTTTGGTTGGAGAAAGAGGGAGATACCATAGAGGTGGCGATGGAGACGCCGGCCATGAGGGAGGTGGTGGCGGCCCAAGGGCGGCGGGCGAGGATGCCGTAGAAATTGGCAAGGGAAAGTGGCCAGAGGAAGGCGATCTCGACCCAGACGAGGCCGGTGAAGAAGTGGGGCTTCTCGGCCATCAGGTAGTCGCCATACGTCTCACCGTACCACCGCTTCAGCTCCAACAGCGGCGCCGGGTACAGCCACTCGGGGAGGCACACCTGGGCATCGATCAGCGGCACCGCTACTGCCAACACGCCGGAGAAGAGCACCACGGCTGCGTCAACAAGCCCCGATACGAGTCCCATGTCGCTCTCTCTCTCAGATCTAGAAGAAAACAAGGGAATACAATCTGCAACACGGACTAAGCGACCATGCAAAGAGGCATGGCTAAATGCGTGAGAGCGAGCGAGGAACTGCCACGTTGACAATGTCATTTCAACATGGTACTGAACAACCAAACCGTGCTTCGTTTTGCATTCCTTCACCGAACACATTCAAATTACACTTGATACGATTCACCTTTGAACCGATTTGGGCCTCCAGACTCAGTTGAAAAGTGTCATCTAATTTGGGGACAAGAAGGGTGATAAAATATATATATATATATGCAGGAATGTGTGTGACGGTGACGAGAACACGCGAAGCGAAACAAAGGTTTAATTCTTGTAATTATTATATGCACAAATACATTCGAATCAGAAAAACTATATGTCCTGCACCTTTGGGACATGCTCAGTGCCATATGCATAAAAGATCCCCTGAAATATAACCACAAGAAACCTATTTGAAAGGCAAATGTTCACACAGGGCATTTGGTCTAGTGGTATGATTCTCGCTTTGGGTGCGAGAGGTCCCGAGTTCGATTCTCGGAATGCCCCGATTTTATGTCTCAGATATTTATTTTACTCTTTATAAATTACAAATGATTGGAAATGGTACTGAGGGCATTTGGTCTAGTGGTATGATTCTCGCTTTGGGTGCGAGAGGTCTCGAGTTCGATTCTCGAAATGCCCCGATTTTAATTTTTGTATATTGTAATTTCATATTATAAATAAAAAAATAATACAAAATGCCAGCGAGGGCATTTGGTCTAGTGGTATGATTCTCGCTTTGGGTGCGAGAGGTCTCGAGTTCGATTCTCGAAATGCCCCGATTTTAATTTTTGTATATTGTAATTTCATATTATAAATAAAAAAATAATACAAAATGCCAGCGAGGGCATTTGGTCTAGTGGTATGATTCTCGCTTTGGGTGCGAGAGGTCTCGAGTTCGATTCTCGAAATGCCCCGATTTTAATTTTTTGTATATTTTAATTTATTATTACAAATAAAAAAAAATACAAAATGCCACCGAGGGTATTTGGTCTAGTGGTATGATTCTCGCTTTGGGTGCGAGAGGTCTCGAGTTCGATTCTCGGAATGCCCCGATTTTAATTTTTTGTATATTTTAATTTATTATTACAAATAAAAAAAAATACAAAATGCCACCGAGGGTATTTGGTCTAGTGGTATGATTCTCGCTTTGGGTGCGAGAGGTCCCGAGTTCGATTCTCGGAATGCCCCTTTTTTGGATGTTTTACTTGTTTGTTTTCTGGTTCATCAAGATGAAGAAGAAGAACAGCCTTTCCTCCTTCTCAGAGCATCCTATTTTAATTCGTTTCGAACATAAAAAAAGTTCAAAAATGGCAGATGGATGCATCATAACATCCTATTTTATTTTAATTCATTTCGAACATAAAAAAGAGTTTCAAAAATGGACGATGGATGCATTAAAACCTATACATTTTATTGAAATTCCAGGATTAGGTATGCTCTTGCGAACAAGAAACATCTCATCTCATCTCCGCACCATTGTGAAACCTATACATTTAATGGAATCAACGTGAACTTTGGTAGTTTCCGCACCGTGCGTTCGTTGCATACACGAGCGATTGGGTGCTTTATGTGAAAGCCACGCACGCGTAGACTGCCCCTCCACCACCTCAAAGCACCAAAGAAACCAATTCCCACCAAACCGAAACACCATTCTACGCTACTCTACCATCACCCTCCTTCCGTATGCTGCCATTAAAGCAAACACTAGGAGCAGTTCCTGCGACCTCGAGGCCATGGCAACACCTCCTCAGGTCGAGGTCGGTGCTCGAGGGACCATAGCCTCATTGATGTCGCAAGAGATTGACTACTTCCGCAGCAGACTCAACTTGGTCCATAATGATTTCTCCCAACAGAAACACAACAAGGCGACCGCAGATACAGCATCGACCAGCGGAAGCTGCGGCAACAAGTCGGACGGCTCAAGTGGAAAGAAGAAGAAGAAGAAGAAGAAAAAGAACAAGAGGGTGGCAAGCGGTGGAGGATTCCTTCCGAGCATCTGTTCCGCAGTGGACGTTTCTGATACGAGTAAGGGAGAGAAGATTCCCGGAAACGGGTACCGGAAGCTGAGAAAGGATGCAAAGAAGCTTTTTGAAGACTAGAAGGCATCAAAACAACAATTTGAAGACTACTATCATACTTGGGGTTCTTTTCCAGCTTGTCAGTGTGTAGGAATCTACAGGGGGTTTAATCAGGCTTATGAAGAAACCAATTGTTGCTGGTGGTGGTGGTGGTGGTGGCATTCTCCATTTCGAGAAAGCTTCCTTTGGAACAGGCACCACAGTAGACTGAAGAATGAACGGGCGAGCCCTGTTTGCTGTTTTCTTTGCGAGTGAGAAGAAATTTTTGGTGATGGCTTCGATGCATTCATTCCCTTGTGGCAATCGTTGATTGGACCTCCGTTGCCATTGTTGCCCATGGCATTAATTTAATTGATACTAATTGTGAGGAGTATGGAAAATAAGATATGTAAGTACGTCTTTACGAGTGCCTCCAACCTGACATTATAATTGAAATGAAAATAAGATATCTAAATACGTCTTTACGAGTATCTCCAACCTGACATCATAACGGAAATGAAAATAAGATATCTAAATACGTTTTTAAGTGTGCTTCTAACCTGGCATCATAATCGAAATGTGGATCATTGCCTTCTTCCTTTTCCTTGTTTTTTTTCTCAAACAAACGATACGATCGGATTATGAGGAAAATATGCAAGATTTTCATCAGGAGAACAATTGACATAATAGAATATATATATATATAATCATTAATCTAAACGAAATAAAATCTCCAAATTGAGAAAATAATCTATTGGAATACGAAGGAACCATTTCTTTCTTTAAAAAAAAAAAAAGCCTTTGCTTTATGATCGATCCCACATGATGAATAATTTGATTTGATTTTCTATGGATCCATATAGATGAAATTTATCCACAAACATCCTCCGCCCACTACTAATGGGTCTTCTTCATCAGGATAAAGCTACAATAAACAAGATATTATCATCATCAAAGCTTTGACACCATCCCGTAAAGTGTGTCGACCAGCAGATGTTAATAACTCCTCTTCCTTCAAAAAGAGAAATCATCTATACAGAAACATGATCTGTGGCAAAAAAAACAAAACAAAAAGAAAAAAAGATTGTCCAATTAAGAGAAAATGAAGAATTATGTCGCTCAAAGACAAAACATTCTCAGTCCACTCCGCAGTCTTGTATGTAATCGGTAAATGAGAGAACTTGATGAATTTGCGATCCCCATGCTTATCGAAAGTCAAAATCATGTCCACCGAAACGGAGAAAACCTGGTGGAAGTTGGATAATATGGCCTCCTCCAATCAAGAAACGGAGAAAACTCTGAGTAATCGCAGGACGATATCGCTTTCCGTGACGGGGCGATGGAGCGAGCTATCGAGTCGACGTGAGGGCCGTCGAGAAGGAGAACGTGCGCGGCACGTGGTGAGAATCATTCCTAGCGATCTCCGTTCACACCTGACTCCCGTGTGCGGCACCGCCGGTGAAGGGAACTCAGAGTCGACGTGACGGAACCTCCAATCACAAGACGGGTAGGTAAAACTAAAACCCACTGAAGTCGGACAGAAACTATTCTTATTGGTTGGAGAGGTCAACTTTAGTGGAGCTGCAGGCAGGTTCGATTATAAACCAACCACAGGATGTCTGGATCTCCTCCATCTGCAAGCGTGGAGCTGCTATCCTCTCGGTGCCTCTCCGAATCTTGGGCTCTTTTGTCTCCCGCTTACGGAAAGCTGCGGTACCACGAAAACAATCAAGTGGCTCAAATTGGTTCGCCTTCGAGAGAGAGAGAGAGAGAGCTGGTGTGGGTGTGTACATTATGTATATAGATAGGTCAGGTGATGTGAAGCCGGGAGAAAGGGGGGACAGTGTGAACCGTATCGGAAGTAACTGTTAATATAATGTATGCTCTGCCCTCGGATTGGTATTGCTATGCAACTTTTGAGTATTCGGACAGTGAATTGTTGGCTCCAATCCTTGCGCACATCCATTACTACATCCTCGAGAGGAGGAGAGGAGAGGAGAGGAGAGGTTTTCAAATTATGTATGTAATAATAATAAGTTCACGGAACAGGCCGCTGTGTAAGGCTGCACTGCGGTGGCTACACTACTGCCAAAGAATGACGACGGAGGTGGGGAATGACCAACAGACTTAGGCTCCAAATCAAGATTGCATTGCACCAACAAACAAATGTTTTGCCGTTCCATTAACATGTAGGTTTCGACGGATGACTAGCAACTGGGGAATATGACGGGATCTGCAATGGTAATCGATTTCATACACAATCCACAAATACATGGTCCAACAGGACAGGACAGGACAGCCAGCCAGCCAGCCAGCTCGTGCCATGTCATATCACAAATTTTTTCTCCAAACTTGCATCACGAATAACGCATCACCGAGTACAAGTACCGCGAGTTGTAAATGAATTAGAGAAATATAAATCAAAACAACCTCAAATGCACATAACTGCTATGTATGATGCAAGTTAACATGTTTTCTTTTACTACAAGAGAAAGAGCAGAGCAGAGGAATGGAGAATGAAACGTTTTTGATATTTTAACATCACTGTGACAAACCCATTACTTTCTTGGAATGGTCGCCTTCATCTCCACTTCATTATGTCATAATAATTCTCTAATGCCAAATACTTTGGATGATGATACTAATTGAAGCTTCTCCACTGTATCTACCAATACAACAAAAAATTGCTAACCTAAAAATTCCAAACAAGTAAAGAATTCTTGCACTAGTATGCTGTGCAGAAATCTTTCACATTTTCATGTGACACACACTACCACACTTCCCCTACAGCATTTTCCATTAGTTGCCAGACAAATTTCAATATCATTCACCCAGCTTTTATACATTGGTTCTAATCATCAGTACACAAAAATGATGACGGTGTGAAAAATCTTACTCTTTAATTTTTTTAGCACAGAAAAAACAAAACAAAACAAAAAACACTTTATTATCCCCATTTTGTGCAAAACTTTATCCAATGATATATGAAACCAATAAGCAGCAAACAAGATGACATTTTTTGGACTTTCAACAAAATAACACATACATGCATTCAACTACTCAGAAAATGACAATTTATTTGACAGTATCACATGATCATTTACATTGAAGATTTAATTGCATAGAGAAGAAATTTATACAAGTTACTCACCTAGACTGGCCGGTTTTAGCTTCTTCATGTGGTCTATGCAAGAAAGCTACTACAAATTCTAACATATGAGATGACCATTCTCAGTTATGTAGATTACATCTGATCTAGGATTCAGGATAAGCATAGACGAAATTTCAATGAGATTAAAAAAACTTGTAATTAATTACATGGACACTCCTTTACATGAAACTTTTTTCTCTTCTATCTTACAAAGATATATTATGCTGATCACAACAATCAGGGAACCAAAAATATGGATGTAAAAATTTCTAACAGATGCAGCATGTTGTTGAAGATGATGGGAAGTCCCACCATCAAAGGCTAACCTCTGTTCGATATGAAGACCAGCATGAACATGTCTGGAGGCATCATTATAAATTACCATTCTAGGAGCACAAGCATATCACAGCAGTATCACAAGTAACAATAATAAAGAAAAGATCACTCTATGCATCATATCTGCTGCAATTAGACCTGACAAAGAAATCAATATGTAAGAAGCATTCCACAAAACAACAAGGTAAAAATGTCCCAACTACCTGAGACAAGCAAGTATTTAAGTTTGTAACGCAATCAGAGAACTATTCTGAAAGATGAAGCCTAAGAAACAGCCTGAATGACAAGTTGGAC